>CM039125.1:39084458-39212833 GCA_022036555.1 Microstegium vimineum
TATAAAATATTTAATTTTTCTTAAATTTAATGAGTCATCTTATTTAAAAAATTATGCAGACGTAGTCAATTTTAATTAATAAAGCAGACCACAATAAAAAAATTGATATTTTACACATATTAACCTCAATAATAACTTGTGTTTATCAACCAATAAAACCTAAATTGGTGTCTCGATTTGTAGTGTACGAGCAAGAAGTTAGCACAGGATAGGCTCCCTTCTATAAGGAAAATGGCACCTAGCATATGGTTTTACATATGGTTTTAGTCGTTTTTTTCGAATACATATGAGCACTACATATCATTATATTAAGGAGAATGAAGAGATTAACATTCTCCAGTCTCCGGTTGCGTATGATTGTGATTTTGGTCGTTGAATGACAAAATGATTAAATGGACATGGACCAATATGATTGCTAGTATAAATTTTTAGTTCATTTGGATACAAAGATGGCTCGGACAAAGAAAACACGTAGATTAACTCTGTTGTTTTCTTTTGGCTTATCAGTCAGCTTATCAGTCATCGTCGAAACAGTGTTTCTCTTTCACAACAAAATAACAAAAAACAGAATCAGTCGGCTTATCAACCACCGAAACGATCACCCGAACATGACGTAAGTAATCAACACTTAATAAAGACCAAGGATTACTGATATGCCAATTCCAATAGAAGAAACCTGTGTGAGGCACCATCAGCACTATATTAGCATATTCAGCATCGATCACGTTGACCAGGTTTATTCTTTTTAAGGAAAATTGAACTTTAAATCTTGTATAATTTTATTGGGTTTATTAGGAGAATAGCAGCTTGTATATGCCAACTGTAATCAGCCTTATTTTAAACATTGTATCGAAACGCACAACTCGCGGACGTAACGGTAGCGCACAGTAATGGTTAATAGTAGAAGAATGTTATATTAAATTAATAAGACATGATCTTAAGTTTTTTGTTTACTTATACATTATACTCTTTCTCCGTTTTAAATTATAAGATATTTCATTTTTTTTCTATATATATTAATTTAATCTAAATTTATAGATCTAGTGTATATTTAAGTGGATAGTAAATTCTAGAAAACTTAAAGCATCTTATTTGATGATGACATGTATGGAGTAATATTTTATAAATATTGATTGATTGAAGTTTGTTGCCACGTATGTACCCACTTCTGGAGTTCTGGTGCATGCTACCTCCTAGGCAGAGGTAAAAACGGTATAGATATTTTCTGACTGTATTTGACACGAATTTGTTTAAAAGAGTTTAGATCAATCTGTATCTGTATCCAGATATTCAAATTCGATACCGTATTCATATCCGAGTACTTGAATCGTACATTTATGATGTTGATTTCGAATATTACATTTGTTTAAGTACTCAGATCCAAATCCGAGTACTTGAATCGCACATTTATGATGTTGATTTCAAATATTATATTTGTTTAAGTACTCAGATCCAAGTACTTAAATCACATATTTATGTAATATTACCGATATTATATATGTATTAATGTCCGAATTCGGATTTGAACACAAATAGTGTCAATCATGCCTGATATGTGATTTAAACTGTTGGGGGCAGGGAGAGGGCAGCAAAAAAAAATGTTGGAAGCCCCGCTGAACCTGTCACAAATGTTATTACAAGGTCTAGGACGCCCGCGCCGCAGGCAGTCTAGGACCCATCAGCGCATCATCATTCATCACCGGATAATCGTGGAAACGGTGGATCCATCTATCATCCGTGGTTGGCGGCTTGGCGCGATAGTGCGAGCACGATCCAGACACAAGCGTGCAACCAGCGGAGCAGCATGATTCCTCTCACTTGCAGGTAGCAGACAGCCAGCAGAATATGCAGCAAAAGGCGGCCGCCCACCAGCACAATATATCCGTCCATCGCAGCGGCGGGCACCCGCGACCCCGGAAAACAGAACAGCCTTTGCCCTTTACATCGCAGCACGGAATCCCGTCAGCCGAGGTGTTTGGTTTAAACAGACAGTTCGGTTCGGTTTGTAAGAAAACATGAAACCGACAATTTTATGTTCGGTTTTTTACTTCGGTTTTCGGTTTAATTCGAATAAACCAATGACGGACAATACAACACGAGGCTACGAGCACCAGCGGCGCCACTGCTCGGCTGCTCGGCCCAGCACAAGCCCTGCGCCGCCGCGCGGACGCGCCTCCACGACACGCCGCGTCGCGTCGCGCCGCGCCAAGCCGCCGCCGATTTGTCACCACCTCTGATTCGCCGTCGCCTCCGATCCGCCGCCACCGCCTCTGATCCGCCATGCCACGCCGCCGACAATAAATACCGGTTGGGTGTGGCCGTGTGGGCCTCCGGGGTACGCCACGCCGCCGCCGCGCCACCTCCTGAGCTCCTCCCATCGGCCGGTGGCTTTGGTTAGGGTTAGGAGCGTGGAGCGGATGTGGATTGAGGACTTGGGAGTCTGAGAGACGGAGAGAGAGACGGGGCCACGGGGGCTTGGCCGCTGAACTGGGCTGGCAGGCTGTGCGAGTGAGAGTGTGGGTTAGGAGGGATGGTGGAGTGGTGGGCCAGCTTAGCGGGCTGGTCGGCTCGAATGACTGATTCGGTGCTTCGGTTGTTCGGTTCGGTTTAGAATAGAAACCGAAGCCGAAGTCGAACACCGAAGAATATAGAATTGGCAACCGAAAAACCGACATTTTGGTTCGGTTCGGTAAAAATGTGCTAACAGCGGTAGTCGGCAGATCGTTCAGGCTAACCGCTCGCGCCTGGCCAGTGACAGTGAGCACACAGAGCCACCTCCGTTCCCGTCACGAGGCCGGCCGACCGGTAAAGGGGCGGCGAGTAGCCTAGCAAGCAGGATAGGCGCGGCGGCGCGCCGCGAGGCGAGGGGAGCGTCACAGTGACTTCATGACTTGACTGCCGGCGCTTTCGGCGCGATCGGACCACGGTCCTTTAACTCGTAGTAGTACGCCTCTCATCATGTAGTACCAAATCCCGATTCGTCAGCCGCGACCAAAGCCAAAAACTTTTTTTTTTTGGAGTGTGCCGTGGTGGTGCGGTGCGCTCCAGGCATCTGCGCCAACCAACGGTGGACCGCAGCACGCAGGCCCGCCGGATAGAGGAAGCCTTGCGACCGGCGAGCGTGCCAGCGCCGGAGGCGTCGCTATTGTTTCGACGTCGATGTGGTGGGACCGGGAGAAAATGTCGACTCGGTGCATCAGAGGCGCCGAGGCGGTGGCCGGTCGGGCAGAAAAGGTTTTGGATGGAATGAAGAAAACGTACGGCCATCGGCCACAGCTACAGTCTCCTGCTTCTTGTTTTGACATGTGGGCATGTGGGTGCTCATAATGTGGGTCCGACGTGTCATCCGGTCTAGGCATGATGCTTGTGACAGGTTCAGCGGGGGGCATGGAACGGAACAAGCGCTAATCATATCGTGGGTGTGCTAATGCTAAACGAACACAGGAAATGCACCTCAAGGCAAGATATGTACCAATATCACTCAATATCATACTACCATACACCCTCCCAAAAGCTCCTTTGTGACTCAAAAGTCCTGAATTTGTCCTTGCATTTTTCTAATTTGTATATATGTATCCATGTCTGTATCTACATTTACTTTTTTTATACATCTAACATTAAAGAGCAAAGTGTTTCTTTCCTATTTTGTATTTATTTTTCAAATTGTCCTCGCACTTATTGTATCTCATATGTGATATGGATTCATGACCCATGCTTCTCATATAAGATAGAGCAACTCATGTCTAACGATATACGAAGTCTAATTCCAAGATGTGCTAAAAAGTGGTAGAGTCTTATTCCAATGCATATTAGAAAAGATGACATGACTATTATATTTGAGTCACAAGTCGTATTTAGGTGCCCACACAATAGAGTGTACGGTCCATGGAAACTTATGGACACATTTGTTATTTTGCTAGAAAAAATAGAATACCATACTGCTTTGAAGATGTCCTACGTTTATGACTTCTTTTTTAACAACACAAGAATTGAGATTTTTAGATGAGAAGACATGAAAAAAGGGATCAAACTAGTAACATCCCATGATTTTATCGGGAGTGAGCATGAAGAAAACTTGGTACAATCATTATTTGGGTTCCATGGGTGAAAACTTAAGTTTAAGGTGTTCAACATTTTTGTCAAATTATGTGATGGACAATAATCCATATATCTACATAGGTGCATGACTACCATGAACAAACTTCTTGGATACCTTCTTAGAGTTCTGATAAATATCAACCACAAAAATGAGGATCCACTCCTATGGTTGGCTTGGATATTTTTTTAGAGTTGTGACGAATATCAACCACAAAAATAAGGATGCACTCCTACGGTTGCCAATAGAACATTTTTATTGTAAATTTGTTGTCGTGTCATTTTGAAGGTTCAAATATTAACTTCAGCATTAAATTTGTTGCCAATAAGTATGATACACCCTAGGCTGACTTGTAAAATATTACAAGTAGTAAAATGCTTGGAAAAGATGCATGGGGACATATTGTGAGGACTATTGCAGATTCATGGTTGGTATATCTCAGTCCTCCTAAATTTAAGAAATAGTTTTTTAATTGTTCTTGCTGAAGTTATGCAACCGTCCTAGATGATACTTTGTGCATGGACACATGCTATGAACCTATAATAGATCCTCATTGTGCCTCTAAGAGCATCTTCAAGATCCTTTCTAAACTCACTCTTTAAATCATCATTTAGAGAGCCACTTAAATAAAAATCGTTCTCTATATCTTTCTACCTATAACAGTTTTCTATATCTTGTGTCAAATTTACTCTCTATTTTTGGCTACCAAGACATCAAAAATAGAAGATAGCAATATTTAGAGTTAGAGGAATTGTCGGAGGGTATTTTTTCACTAAAATATCTATTCTTATCAATAAGGATATAAAGAGTCTTTTAGAATTGCTCTAAGGAGTACGTTTCCACAAGATGTATTTCTAATTTATAAAGCATATTTGGAGCACATTGATTTTTTGAAAAAAAAAGAGAGAGGTAGTCGCCTCCAAATCCCACTTGTACATGCCTATATACCAAAGAGGCTCTAAATAGGATAGTTACCTCTAAGTTCATGTTAGTCTAGGTCTAGCTAAGTTTGTATTCCTATCTGATAAATATTTAATGTTAATACCATTATTGATGACGCTTTCATGATCACACTTTGAAAGAAAGTTTTTTATTTAACCATTGTTTTCAAAATGTATCCCTAAAATCCCTGCAGGTGGCCTGCGGTGGTGCCCGTAGCAATTCCGACCGCTTTTGACAAAAGCAGGCGGGAGTGCACACCGCAGTCCGCACCAACTCGCCGTCCGCGCTTCCGTTATTGTCCCACGCCTCCCTCCCTCCACGACAGGCCGCCTGAGCTGTGTGCAGTGCTGCCCTCTCCTTCCATTTCCACCTTCGCCAATCATCCACCCCACCCGTCGCCGTCGCCTCTTTCTCTTTCCCTCCTCTCCTTCTCCCTCTCCGATCCTTCGCCTCTCTATCGCGGGCACAACGGAGCAGCAGGAGGGCGGCGACGGCGAGGGGATGTCGGGGGCGTGGGGCGGCACCACGCAGAAGTGCGCGTCGTGCGGCCGGACGGTGTACCCCGTCGAGGAGCTTGCCGCCGACGGCCGTGTCTACCACCGCCCCTGCTTCCGGTGCCAACACTGCAAGAGCACACTCCAGGTCCCTCTCTCTCTCTTCACCCCCTTCGTTTCCTCCCTCCCTCCCATGCTCTGCTCGCGCGTCGACTCTTGGGGTGTTGTTGAGCAGTCTTGTTACGAAGCAAAAGTTCAGGTGCAGGTTCAGTCGCACGGTTTACCTGGTGCTTTTGTGATTCAGGCTATTATTGCGAGCGTCACTCAACTCAGAATAGCTGGGCTGTCTTGTCTTGCTTTCTTGTCCTTGCTTCGAATTGCTTGGCTGATGCTTCAGTCGCTGTACTTTCTTGGTCTGGGTTTGTCAGTTATAGGTTGCATGATCATGTCGACTGCGATTATGCACGATTGGCGCACGGAATTACTTGTTGCGCGTTGAATTTGTACTTGTTCTTGCTTGACAGCGAACTGGGTACCAAAATCACGAATAGGGAGTACGCAGTACAGGAGGGTACAGAATTTGTTGTTTCATTTCTGCACGGGTGTGCCATCAGTGAACTTTTCTCTTGCAATCACGTGGAAAAGTGCGTGTGCTAACTGATTGGATGAGTGAGTGCACATTTAAATCTTCAGCTGTTCCCTTGTCGATGAATGCCCAATGACAATTGATGTTACCTTTCTAATCATGATAATGTAGGAGTGTGAAATAATGTCATTATCTAAATATTTCTGTCCTTCTATGAATATAATATGCATTTAACTTTTTGAGGAATCCATCTCCATAGGCTACTGATGTGTCATATCTATCACTTTAAGTATTAAAACAGTGTGTTGCTATATCATGATCTCTCTGTACTTGCTTTCCCTTGCACATAGCATAGCTGTCATAGTTCTTGTAGTCAGTTGACATACATTCGTGTAATAATGCAGTGCAAGACAAATGCCTTTCCCATATGGATGTAGTTTTAGTACCTGATTAGACATGCTTGCATTATTTCGTGAGAACACGTTGTTTGGTACACCTGTACCTTAATTCAGAGGCTTCTAATTTTGTTGAGAACAATAATGATCATAGTGATTCTTTTCTGCTACAATCATACTACTGGGCATCGGTGCTATCTTTTCTTGTTTGCAGCCAGAGCTACACGTGTGAAACCTAACCAGACTAATACTAGTTCTTGCATGATAGTGAGCTGGGTCGAAATCACAAAGTGCAAGACTTGAGACATGTCTGAAGATTTTTTTCTCTTCTAGAAAAATAATCTAGATTCTTGAAGCACTTTTGTTCTTCATAAAGTGGGGAGTTCAGTGTACTGGATTTTTTTAATGCAAATGTCAGGAGCTCTGCCTATATCCATTAAGAAGGAGAGTTATATTTACACGAAGTGAACAAGACATAAACACGCCCAAACATAGGGAGGGAGTCCAAACAAAGGAGTCGTCCGTGCCACTACATTTGTAGATAGGACATTTGTAGAGAGTGTGCCCTTTTGTGGATTTCCACGCTATCTTTGATCATTCCGCAACTTGTGTGGCTGTGGCGTATAGATAACCAGGCCATTGAACGCTTGCTTGTGATTTTTGGGGATCAAGCGTAGGGAGTGATCCCACCAGTCTGCCAGGGAGGTGAAGTTTGTGTGGTGTGCCACATCAATAGTGGTAAAATGCTCCCAAGAAGAAATAAGGTTCCAGGCCGCTTGGGCGAAGGGGCAAGCCACACAAAGGTGGTAGCTAGTCTCCGGCGATCCATTGCATAGTGCACTGGTCTCGTGGTGTGTCCAACCTCGAAGCTCAAGATTGTCTGCTTTGAGGATCTTGTTTTGAATAAGGTTCCAGACCGTACTGGATTTTGTTTGTGCATCATTTTTTTTTCAAACTCGCAGGAGAGTTGCATATCAATATATTAAGAAGGAAAAAAAGAGAAAGGGGGAGTAGAGCCCCATACAGATCACCCGCACACACACATAACAGAAACAAAATTTACACGCCTAGTAAAATCATGACCCCGACCAATTGTTTGTGCATTATAGATGTGTGCTAAACAAGGTTTTCGCTTGGAAACTTATGAATATAATACCCATTTAACTTTTTGAGGAACCCATTTTCATAAGACTATTGATATGTCATACTTGTTTAAGTGTTTAACTATATCATGACCTCCTTGTACATGCTTTCCCTAGAACATGGTGTGCCCCTAGAGGATGAGAAGAAAACTTTTTCGTTAGGTGGCATTCTTGTAGAGAGCAGAAAAACATATTTCTTAGCTATCATAATTCTTGTAGGAAGTTGATATGATCAAGCAACAATACAGTGCAAGATAAATGGCTTTCTGAAGCCTATGCTGGCTGCTTCGTTACCGAGCTAGGCATGCTACCACTATTACTTCAGACCACATTGTTTGGCACACTAGCTTTAGTTCAGAAGCTTTAATTTTTTACAACAGCAATAATGATATACTGAATCTTTTATGCTACGTCAAACTAGTTGACAATTGTATGATCTTCATATGTTTGTAGCTAAAAGATGCATCTGTGAAACCTAATCAAACTAATACTGCAACTAACTCTGTTCTTCTGGTTCTTGTTTCTGCAGTTTAGTAATTATTCTTCCGTGGAAGGTGTCCTATACTGCAAGCCTCACTATGACCAGATATTAAAATCAACAGGCAGTTTGGAGAAAAGCTTTGAAGGTATTGGAGACAATCAATTGGACTAAGATGCTGTGATATGTATTGTCAATTACCTTATTGTCCTCACAATTTGCATGGGTAGATGCTACAGTGCATATGTTTGTGATCGAAAATATACAACTCCAAAAAAAAAAACTCAACCCTGGGAACAGCCTCCCTAAGGCATTATGATTAAGAAAACGCGTCAACCACACAGGCCAAGAAAAACCCCGGAACCCTGGCTTCACCCTATAGGGCTACAACCTAATCTGGGCCCACCATGACTTTCTGGGCTTGCAACAACTGCAACTACCCTGGTATGAGGTCCCAAACCAACCATAAGCGCCACAGCCCAGTGCCCAGTGTAGAAAGGAGTGAGGGGAATCACCACACACACCCATTGTGGGTGCCTTCATATAGAGAGCCATGTAGAGGTACAATCGTACAATATGCTAGCTATAAATAGACAATACGCTAGCTGTACAATAATCCAAATACCCTGGCACTATTTTTGGGGGTTGCACACAAAGGGATTTTTTTGGGAGCTTACTGCTACACTACAAGAGTGTTGGCTACAACTCTTATCCCTGCGATTGAATATGAAATTATACTGTCATATCTTATTATGCACACTATCACAATGATTTTTTTTCCATCCTATAAACCAGGTAGTTTATTTTAGCATTGTTTTTATAATATAACACATCTTTGCGAGGTAACACATTTTCAGTGGTGTGTGTGTGGGAAGTAACTCTGTTTTTCTATTGATGCAATGATACATATCTCTCCTGTATGTTTGAGAAAAAGAAGTGAACTAACACTGTTCTCTGAAATATTACTGTGTTTTATGTCAGGTGTGGCCCGATCAGCTAAGTCAGAAAAATCAAATGGACATAAGGTATCTGAGCTTCTCTAGGGCGTACCTGTTACCTAAATATATTTCACTAATTCTGCAATATACAGCAAATTTATGCGAATTTTCTCTATTTTTTAATTGTCAATGTGCAGGGCCAACAAAGCAGTAGATTCTCTAATATGTTTGTTGGCACACAAGAGAAGTGTGTAGTTTGCAACAAGACTGTGTACCCGCTTGAGAAGGTCAGTATTTTTTTTTGACCGAAAGAGAAGGCCAGTATTAGTCAGTCTTCCTCTTTTCTACTTCAATAGAAGAAAAAATGCTCTGGCAGTTAAGCATTTCATAACCTCTTTTTTTTTTTTGGGGGGGGGGGGGGGTACTCTGGGGTCAAATTCATAATCTTGCTCAGATGCATTTTATCAGAAGCATAGTTTCATCGCGACTGCAAATGTAATTAAACTTTTTATGACTATTATTGGAAAAAATCAAAAAAATTTTTGACAAAAGTCTGCAGGGGAAACCCCAACCTAAAAATACCATAGTAATTGCAATTTCAGGATAGTGCATCTAATATAATTTTCACTGCATGTAACATGTAGAAAAAATACTTAGTATTAAAGATTCGATCTCTTCACTACAAGGCAAAGTGATGGTGTGCTAAGCCAAAAGTATGTGATTCAGAATTCAGTGACCTTCTCTATCATAGTGCACTAAGTGCATAGCTGTCAAAGGGTCATAGAAACATAGACTAATTTTAATCAGCCTCTTTTATGGAGTACAATTTAAGGGCACATTTACATCACGCCGTTACATTTTTGCAGGTTGCTCTTAATGGAAATTCTTATCATAAATCATGCTTCCGCTGCACCCATGGTGGTTGTATGCTCAGCCCATCCAATCATATCACCCATGAAGGCAAACTTTATTGCAAGACCCACCATTCTCAACTGTTTATGGTTAAGGGAAATTTCAGTCAGTTTGAGGACAATTCTGGGAATGCAAAAGTTGCTACTGAGAAACAACCAGAAACTGAAGAAGCCACCAAAAATCCAGATCAAGGTGATGAAGTCACAAGGAAACCAGTAGAAAATGAGCCTACAGATGAGAAAACTTCAAAGAATGATGTTGCAGCTGAGAAACAATTGCAAAGTAGTGTTGATGTCACAAAACCATATGAGAGTACCACAGCAGAAAATGAACGAGGTACTGAGAGTGAGTCAAAGAGTAATGTTGTCAACAAGAAACCATCAGAAGGTAGTGTAGAAAAGCCACTGCCCAACAGTGTGGTAGATGTAAAGTCATCAGGAAACAGTGCAGCCACGAGAAAACCCTGGCAACGAAGTCTGCAAACAGATAAACCGTTTCTGAGTAGCACAAGCACTGTAAAGCCATCACCGAGCAGTGATGTCACTGAGAAGCCATCATCAAGTAATGGGGTTGATATGAAACAGTCTGAAAGCAGCACATTAGTAAAAAAAACATGGCAACAAAATGTACCAACTGAGAATCCACCACAGAGCATTTTACCGTCGGATAAGCCATCAGCGACAAGTGTAGATGATGCAAAGCCATCAGAAAGCAGCGAAGTGGTCCAAAAAACATGGCAACATAATATGGCTGCTGAGAAGCAATTACAGAACAGTGCACCAACTGAGAAGTCACAGAAAAGTGTAGCTACTGATAAACCATCACCAACAACTGACATGAAGTCATTAGATAACACCACAGAAGTTAAAAGTCCATGGGGACGCAGGATGTTCAATAATAAGTCACTAAAGAGCACTGTAGGTACTGAGAAATTGTCTGCAACCAGTGTGGTTGATGTGAGACCAGGGGAAACCAGTACAGTAGCCCCTGTGCCACAACAACAAACTGAAAACGTCGAGAAACCTTCAGACACCAATGCAGATGATGCGAAGAGTGCAGATGATGTGAAGCTATCGGTCGCCAGTTCAGATGATGCTAAGAGCAAAGATGATACGAAGACTACAGATGATGTAAAGCCATCAGAGAATGCTGCGGCTGTAGTTAAAAAGTCATGGCAACGCAACATAGGCACTGGGAAGCAACCCCTGACCACTGCAGTTGCTCCAAAGACGACTGAAACTAGTGGAACTGCCAAAAGGTTGTGGCAGCGCAGTGCTGCAACTGAGAAGCCGTCACAAAGTGGTACGGCTGTTGTGAAACCATTGCAAAGCAGTGTGGCTGTCTCCAAGCCGTTCCAAAGCAACGTAGCTGTGAAAAAGACATGGCAAAGAAGTGTAACTCCAGAAAACCAGCTAGAGAGTAATATGTATAGCAATAAGCCATTGCCAAGCAAGGTGGTTGTTGAGAGTCTAGAGCAAAGCAACACGGTTGAGAAAATGTTTCAGAGCAATGTACCTACTGACGAGCCACAGAAAGTCACTGTGGCCACTGAAAACCAATCGCAGACCATCAAAGTTACAAAGAAGAGCAATGATACACCCATGAAGCTATCAGTTACAAGTGAGACAACCAAAGTGCCACCACTTGCTGCAACCGTATTGCAAAGTGATGTTTCCACAGAGAAACCATCACCAACTGACATGCCTACCATAGCACCTACTCAGATCCCTGAGTCCACTGAGAAGCCATTCGAAAGTGCCTTTAATGCTGCAAAGCTATCAAAGACTGACGCTGCTGCTGAAAAACCACTTCAAAGTATGATCACTGAGAAGGTAGAAAGTGTAGCAGCCACATTGAAGCCATCTCAAAGTGATACAGCCCCTCAGGAGATCTTGGAGAGGAATATGGCTACTGAGAAAATATTGCAAAGTGCCATGGCTGTTGAGAAGCCACCTCCAACCAATTTGATCACCGGGAAGCCATCAATAAAAGATGCTTCAGAGGAGCCAGTTCAAACTACCGAACCATCTGAGCAGCCACTGAGAACTGAAGAGGCTGAGAAGCCACATCAAAGCGTTGCACCTGCTGAGGTTCCAAAGGAGCAACCATCAGAACATCAGAAGGATGCGGATATGCAGCAGCTATTGGAACCTCAAAATGAGGATCATCCTGGGAATCCACTAGAGCCTGTTAGTGATACAGCTGCCAAAGATTCATCAGAGCCTAAAAGTGACATAGCTACAGAAACACCTGAAGAATCACAAAATAATTCAGATCAGTCAGTTGAGCAGTCATCAGAACCGCAAAGCGATAAATCAACTGAGGAGCCAGAAGTGCATCAAAGTACTACATCTAGTGATGAGCTTTCTAGGCTTCAAACAGATGCAGGTGCTGATAAACTATCAGTACCGTCATTAGATCCTGAGAGCAATGCAATTGTCAGTAATCTATCAGAGTCTCAAACTGATGTGATTACCATGGAGGCACCAGAACCTCAAATTGATGATCTTCCTGATAAGGCAACAGATCAGCCAGTAAAACCTCAAGATGATGCATCTGTTAAGAAGCCAATGGGAACTGAAAGTGATGCTGTTTGTGATAAACCGCCAGAAGGCAGCTCAGATACTGAAATACTTCTTGCATGCCATCAGAACAGCAGCATAACCACTGATGAACCTGTACAAGGTGACATTTCTTATGAGACACCACATCAGAGAAGTGCACCCATAGAAACAACACCAGGAAGTGACACAGTTGTTGAAGATTGCATACACCACGAAGATACCAGCAGCAAACCATCAGAAGAAAACAAAGCTATTGAGGAGCCAGAAGAGGTGAGTGCCAAGCTGCCAGATGATCATTTAACTTCTGAGAAGTCATCAGAGGAAGACAAGGAAAATGCAGAGCCATCAGTAGACAATGCTCCCCTGGGGAAACCATTGGAGGCCAATGAGGAGAGCTCCAAGTCTTCAGGGGATACTGTAACTACTGAGAAGCCACTGGAAGAGGACGAGACGAGCGCAGAGCCATCAGAATGTGATGCATCCTTTGGGAAACTATTGGAGGCCGATGAAGTGAGTGCCAACCCATCAGAGGATATTTCAACTCCTGAGAAGCCACTGGAGGAAGGTGTGGCAAGTGTGGAACCATCAGAAGACAATTCTGTTCCAGATAAATCAGTGAAGGAAGAAGAGGTCGCTGCCATGCCATCGAAGGATGTTGTAACTCCCGAGAAGCCATTGGAGGAAGGCTCAACAACTGCGGAGCCATTAGAGGACAATGCTACCGAAGCAAAAGAAGATGAGGTGATTGCCAAGCCAGAGTCTAGTGTGACACTTGAGAAGTCATTGGAGGGAAGTGAGGCAAGTGTAGAGCCATCGGAAGACGATGCTGCTCTTGAGAAAGCATCGGAGGATGACGAGGCAAATGCCAAGTCATCAGAGGACAGTGTAGCTGTGGAGAAGCCACAGCAGGAAGAGGACAGTGGTGTCAAGGCATTAGAGGAGGGTGTTTCCCCTGAGAAATCAGCAGCTGGCAAACCATTAGAGGAAGAGGACACAGTCCATGAGAAGCCGGCAGATGCCGATGCAGTCGTTGAGCCGTCATCTCAGGATGAGACTGCCACTGAAAAGCCCTCAGCTACAACTGACACTGCAGAAACTGCATGAGACAGCAGTTAGCTGGTTACAGTTAGTTAGCAACAGTTTTTAACAGTGTGAATGGAATACTATTGGTGATAGTCGGCGTGGCTTCTGTTTGTTTTTTTGGGGGTTTTGTACAATGCTTGAGTTGTAAAATTTGAGGGAAAGAAGCTATAAGTATTGATTTTATTTTATTTTTTTACAAGCAATAATCCCCTCCTCCCCATCTTAGGAGGAGGATACCATTGAAGTTCTATATATATAGGATTTGTGTGCGGTTTTGATTTTTGTTTGGATGGTGTACTTTGTAAATGTTTTTTGTGCAAATATTACTGTGCTTGCTCATTATTTGGTTTTCTGCGTGTAATTTGATATAGCAAGATTTTATGTGCAAATGGTGCGGCTAGGCTTTCTATAATATATCTTATTGTCATTGTGTAAACCGCAGAGCTAGCAAATGGGCACACAGTATTGCATTTCCTACACAAGAATTTTTCTTTCTATGAAAAAGTATGATGGTGATTACCCTGCTAATCAAGTGATGATCGCCCTATAAGTCCTTGCTTGGATATTCTTGGATTCACCTCAATCCACGTGTATTGCGTGAATTTTGATGGAAATTAGTTCCACTTCAATTCACCTTAGCACACATGGATCTGATGTGAATGCGACAACATCAAAAACAAGATCTAAAGTGCGAGTGTTTTTTTATAAGATTTTGCACTTAGAAAGTTATAGTTTTACCCCTAGGTCCCCATGTTTCTCTCCTTATTACGTGGTTTCTTTTGTTTTTAATAAGATTTTGCACTCATAAAGTTTCTCTCCTTGTCCAAATGTATTTGCTGAGTCATTTTTTTGGAGAACACGCATAAAGCGTGTATTGCTTTAAGAGAAAAAAGAGTTCAGTTCACGGCTTGTCACGTATGTAGACGAGATACCAAGAGCGCGGTAAACAAACACATTACAACAATCACTGGCTCGAACGGTGGAGCGAACGAAGCGTACTAACTAAGAGAAACAATTGTGCGACCAAGAGGGTATTTCGCCGGCTATGTTGCCGTCCTGAACAGCGGGGCTAGCTTGGAAAACCCTGCAATTAAGGCTGGACGAAAAACTCGAAGCTCGTTAGCTCGCTCGGCTCGTGGCTGGCTCAGCTCGGCTCAGCTCGTTAAGATAACGAGCCGGGCCAAGCCAAGATTTTAACTCGTTAGCTATAACGAGGCAGCTCGCGAGCCAAACGAGCCACAATTTTAAGGAAAAAAGTAGCATAACTTATATTAATTTTTGTATATTAGTGTACTACAACATATATGTTAACACATATTAATTTGTTATTCAATTAAGATGGTTAGATATTTTATTTTTGTATGATTACTATTATCAAGTTTTAGATAAATGCAAATATTACATTTTGTGATTTTTTTTATACCCAGCTCACGAGCTTTTAACGAGCCGAGTCGAGCTAGCTCGTTATCCTAACGAGCCTTAACGAGCCGAGCCGGCTCATTATCCAGCTTTACCTACAATGATCCAGTCCTCCCCCTCCTCCTGGATCATTTGCTGGGCCATTTGAAAAACGAGAAACAAAGCATGCCTTGAAAACACTCAATTAAAATTAGATCTTTTACATGTATGCCATTAAAAATTAGTAATTACATAGAAGCCATTAGAAAAGATGAGTTCTTATAGTTGTCACTGATCTAAACTTTTTTGTCCTCCACGCCACTACCATTAGATTTCCCTTTAACGGTGTTAAACTATAGCCGTGAAAAATCAAAAATACCCTTACATCTAAATATGCTATTATTTATTTTTGAGCATCTTAATAACTTCAAATGAAAAAACTCAGAACTAAAAAATTTAGCAATGGGGTGAAAATTATGTTTTGGACTGATCGTTAGTTGGATGACCGTACTAAGATGGTACCCGACTAGTTCAAAACAGCGTCGAAACGTACAACCAAAAGACGGACAGTTGCCCAAGCACTACAAACTAGAAGATGGGTTGGTGACGTTGGAGGTGCTTTTATTGTGTAGGCTTTGGTTGAATATCTTCATGTTTGGGATTTAGTGGATGTCACAATTTTGCAACAGGATGTACATGACCAATATAAGTGGAAATTGACTCTATCGGAATTCTATAGTAGCAATCTGCTTATTCAACCTTCTTGGGAGGAACCATGTTTAGCCCATGAGAAGAAGAATTTGGAAAAGTTGCCCCTGCATTGCATACAAGGTTACATAATTACAGTGTTAGCCGTAAAAGCAACAGCTGGGTTTGTGGGGGAGGTGAAAACGAGTAAACTGAGGCTAAGTTACATCATTCTGAAGCAAATGGGTCGCGCTGTCGAATTTTCTCAACCAAGCTTCAATAACCTTTTTGTGTTTTTTTGGCATCCGAAGTTTCCAGAGAGCAACTTCATCTTTGCAAAGCCTTAAGAGTCGATGTAGGGGTGTCAGTTCCTGCCTGAAGATGAAGGCATTCCTCCTCTTCCAGAGGAGCCAACAGCAAAGCAAGATGAATGCATTGTATTGTTCAGAAGGAATGCCATTGATCGGTGGTATGGTTGGCCAATCACAACATATAGGATTTGCAGTGTAGTTCAAGCCGAGGGTGTTCCGGAATTGTGCTGCTGAGGGGCACTGGAAGATAATATGACCAGACGATTCCTGAGGAGCTTGGCACAACGGGCAAGCTGGGTCGTCCACAATAGTTTTCCGGAAGAGGTTCTGTCGGCATTGGACTCGGTCTTTGGTGGGTAACCAGAAGAATAGCTGGACTCGAGGAGGGGCTGCGTTTTTCCACACGAAAGTTGATGATGCGTCTTGCGGCTGTCCCTGAGCTTTGAGCAAGGAGTAAATGGCCGAAGTATCAAGCTTATGTTTAGAACGGCTGAAGGCAGAGATTCTCATGTCCGGGTGATCCAACAGTTGAATCTGATTAGTGATAGTCACGAGCTGTTGTAACTCCTGCCGAGCGGTAGCTGACAACCTGGGAACGAAAAGTTGAGGGAGGTCGGAGCTGAAAACCTGCTGAACCGTGTAATTCGGCCGAAAGCAGTGAGAGTATAGCTTAGAGAAGCGATCTTCCAGGGGTTCATCATCAATCCAGACATCTTTCCAAAATAGCGTCGTGGTGCCGTCACCCAGGGTAACGGTGGTTAAGGCCTGGTACTGAGGTAGTAACGACTGGAGAGTTTCCCAGTGGTGCCCCAGAAGGTTACCTTCCAAAATTGCTATGTTTGCCGATGTTTTAACCCAAGAAGCCCATGCCGACGAGTGACAGTGCAAACGGTGAATGATGTTGAGGAGTAGACAGATGTTGTGAACACTGAAATCTCTGACACCGAGCCCCCCCAAATCCTTGGTTGTGCAGACTGACGGCCAAGCAACCAGGCATTTGGCAGAGGAAAACTCTTTGGACCCAGCCCAGAGGAAGGAGCGTCTGCGCTTGTCGATTTGAAGAATGGTCTGTTGGGGCACTTGCAATGCCGACATGATGTAAACAAGCTGGGCGTCCAGCACCGAGTTTACCAGCACCACGCGACCCATAGTGTTGAGCAAGGAGGCTTGCCACGAGGACAGGTATCTGTCAATCTTGTCGATGTAGGTGGAGAAAGCAGACACCGGCAGCTTGGAGTCGGACAGAGGAAGTCCTAGGTAATTTTGGGGGAAAGTCTGTTGAGGGCACTCAACAATGGCAGCGCATTCACTAGCAAGAGCTTGATCCAGGTGAATGGCACGAACGTGCTCTTGGTGAAGTTTATTCTGAGGCCTGTGGCTTCAGAGAAGGACTGTAGAAGACATCTTAGAGCTTGAACATCTGAAGCTGATCCTCTCATGACAATCAGCGTGTCATCTGCGTACTGAAGAACTGCACAAGGACTAGAAGTATCCACAGGATGACGAACCGAGTTGTTTGAGCGAATAAGGGACTGGCAGGGTGTCCGCGATAAGAAGGAACAGATAGGGAGATAGAGGGTCTCCCTGACGAAGCCCACGTTTGCAGTTGATCCAAGGACCAGGGCATCCATTCACCAGAACTGCAGTTTTTGAGGACGATAGAATGTCCGCCATCCATGAGCACCACTTTTCGTTGAAACCCCTGGCTTTCAAGATGATCTGAAGGCTGTCCCAAAGGACAGTGTCGAACGCTTTAGCAAAGTCTAACTTGAGGACGATTGTTGGCAGCTTCCGTTTCTTACAAGCCTGGACAAGTTCAGCTGCATGAACAAAGGTTTCAGATATCGAACGGCCTTTGAGGAAGCCTGTCTGATGAAGGTTGATCAGGTTTCCAATCTCAGCTTGTAGTCTTCGAGTGAGTAACTTCCCCAAGATCTTGATGGAACAATTTTGCAGGCAAATCGGACGGAAGGCATCGACCATTGTAGCACCAGGTTTTTTGGGTAACGGCTTAATGCAGTTAGTACTTGACCCTTCACTGAGTCGTTTCTCAGGATGCTGGTGGAAAGTAATCAAAGCAGTACCAAAATAATTGCGTAGAGGCCTTAGCTCCTTGATAATCTTGGTAGCATGGGAGGTTTGAAACAAGGAAATAACTGTATTAGAGAATTCGAGGCCGAGCATTCAGACTCTGCTTAGGGCGGTAAGCATAGAGAGTGGGCTGTGGTGTTCAGCAGGGGCCTCAAAGCTCCAGGAGCTCATGCCCAGGTTGCTGCCCATTGGTTTTTAGGCCTGTGATCGTTTGGTGAGTCTGTAGTTTTTTATGGGGTGTTGGTGTGAGTGACGCGTACTCGAGTTTGGATTCTTTTGGACTTTTTTTTTGAGATTGATTCTTTTGGACTCATGTACATTTTTTCTACCTTAATGAATTGGTTTGAGAAAAAAAAATCTACAAACACCTTCACAAATCGGTCCAAACGGTACTGCATCTACAAATAACCCTATTTTTAAAACCGTATCTATTATGTAAAAATTGATTTTCAAAGACGACTAAAATAGAATCACATCTAAAAAATAGGAGATACATTATACATAGTAAATTTGATTTTTTTCAAACAATCTCAAAGAAAAATGAAAAACAAAGTTGTTTTGACCTGTAATTTGGAACGGAGAGAGCTGCTAATAGATCAAAACATGACCTAAATTTATAAAATCAAAAATATTAATGCACATGACACTAAATAGTTATGTTATGAAAATATATTCGTTGATGAAATAAGATAAATTTGGTTATAAATATGTTACTCCCTCCATCATAAATTATAAGTTATTTTAATTTTTTTTCTAGAACACGCAGGAGAACTGCGTATCATTATATATTAAGAAGAATAAAAAAGTGGGTGTGAACCCCCCCCCCCCCCCCCCCCCCCCCCAAAAAAAAGCACAACAAAAACACCACCAACACACCACACCTCACTCCTCACACAGAAAACAACAATTGCTCGCCTATTACACCAAAAAGACTTGACCTTAACCCATAGAGAGAGAATCCTAGATTGCATTTGGCACTAGAGCAAGAAGATGTGAGATTCCTCTAGCCCCAGCCAAACTCCAAAGAAGTATCTCCTCTCTAATGAGCAGCAAAACATCATTTAGGTTGGGGGTAATCCCATCAAACACGCAGCGATTGCGATGATTCCATTTTAAAAATCTTAAACATCAAAACATCTTAAGTTTAAATAAATTATATAATAACATTTATAATGCTAACTAAGTATAATAAAATTCTTCATTAAATTATATTTTCATAATATACCTATTTAATTTTATAAATTTAGTTAAACTTGAGATGTTTTGATTTTCAAGATTCTTGATGACTTATGATTTAGATTGGAGGAAATATTTTTTAAAAAAAATAAATTTAGAAGAGAAGACCAAAGTTTTTTCTTTGGCCGAAAGGGACAACTGAAAACCAAAAAGGGAAAGAAGTTGGTCGCGGTATCTGCAGAAAACCCCAACGACGCCGCAACAGCGAGCCCACAAGGGGACAAGGCGGGAGGGGTTTCTGATGGCGCCGAAGCGGAAGCCCGCCGTAGCGGCGGAGCGGGACCCCGACGGCATATTTCGCGGCGTCTCCGCTTTCATCGTTACCCACGGCGTCCAGGCTCGCCGCCTCGAGGTCGCGTTCTTCCCCCAACCCACTCTCGTTTGCGCCTCCGGTCGTTATTGTGTGCTTAAGCATTTGGGGATGGTCGGTGCAGGTCTGGAAGCAGAGGCTGGTGCAGATGGGGGGCCGAGTCGTGGATAAGCCCACCAAGGGAGAGCTGGCGGGGGTCAACCACGTGTTGGCCATGGACGCCAAGGCGCTACTCCGGGAGCTCGACGCCGCCTGCCTCCACCGCTTCCATGGGGTAATCGCTGTTCGCTTCCCCCTCTATTGCTGTTTTTTAATGGAAAATTACGGCTTCACTCCTCTTCAAAGAAGAGGCATCAGTCCAAACCCCCTTCCCATTGCTACAAGTCCTAGTTTCCTATTCCTGCGCTCAAGCTGCTGCGTGTGTGCTGCCATGTGTACTTGGCTATCTCGTTGCTGCATTTGAGCTGTGGAGGCTTCGTGTTGTCATGCCAAATTGCCATATTATGGATTGGACATTTGCTTGCAGAGTGTGGTGTCCTTCGAATGGATGGAGGAGTGCCTCAAGTCCGGGGAGAGGCTGCCCAACCACAAGTTTGCAATCAATTACGAAGAGGAATTAAAGCCAAAGAATGCGGTTGGCACTGGAAATTCAGGTGTGCCACAGCCTGCTAAAAGGACCAAAATGTCATCGGAGTATCCTGGGGACCGCCAAAGATTTAGTGGAGGGGATTGGGAGAGCGAACTAGCAGCTGGAGGGTCTCCTGGTGCAAGTGCAAATGCAGCTGAAGGATCAAGTGCCGGAAAGCAGCTTAACCAGTATGCAAGTAGCCAAAGTAGGTCAGCAGATTCCAAGGATACCGTAGGTTCTCATGGTACATTTGACTTAGAGGTATGTAAGCGTGATCTGAAAAACTAGTGTTCCATCTTTTATTCTGAAGTATATTGTTTTCTCGTGCCATCTTTCTTCACATTTCTTGTGTCCATACCAGATAATGTGAATAAAAGGACACAGATGTTCATTGTTAATGAATTTGGACCTCACTTCCACAAACTTCAATATGATATCTTAAGGACTACTATTGCATTTCTCAGATATCCTTTTCGCAAGAAGTAATATGTTCTTGTAAGAGGGCTTAACTGTACTATTGGAAGAAACCTGTGTCATAACCTCATCTGTATTCTCTATTTATGGCTCTGGTGGAATGTGGATGTTTATATTCAAGTGCTAATTCATGAATTGTATGACCAGGAAGTCTCTTCTGGAGGACCCAGCATATATGCTCCAGCAGACTTGAACAGGAACATCACCAAAATTTTCGGAAGGCTTATCGATATCTATAGGGGTAAGTGCACTAAACTCTCTCGTACATTAATTAATTGCTCTAACATATCATATTTCCTCCTGAAGCCCTGGGAGATGACAGACGATCATTTAGCTATTACAAGGCCATACCAGTGATTGAGAAATTGTCATTCAAAATCGAAAGTGCTGACCAAGTCAAGGGTCTCCCTACTATCGGGAAATCTTTGAAAGACCATGTATGTATGTCTAATTCTGCCATTGTTTACTGTTAATATTGCTTCCTAAAATCGCTCTCGCTGTTTACCACTATTTCTACAAAATGAACAAGCCAACAAGTATGTTTTGGGCTTAATAATGTGAAAGAAACATACCTCAGTAGTCAGTAGTCATGTTTTTTTCATTATCTTGTGAATCACTTAGCAATCATATTGTGAACTCTCGTTCTAATAAAAGGCATGTGCGGATCTTTGTGTTCTGACAAAGACCTTTGCCTTTTATACTGTTCAAAATAGCAGCAAAGTACCACTCGATGCCATACATTGTTTTCATTACTATGCCAACTAGTACAAGTACATTTCCCAGAAACAGTAAGAGTCTTACATTTATAATTAGATTTTGCAGTGCCCATAACCTCAACTAAATCCAGCTATCTCTTTGTGCAGATAAATGAAATAGTCACCACTGGAAAACTCTCCAAGCTGGAACACTTTGAGAATGATGAAAAGGTAATGCACAACATGATTTGGACATGTTCAGCTACCTTTGTCAATATCAACATAATTCACTTTGAAGGTAAGGACCATCAGTTTATTTGGTGAAGTTTGGGGAGTTGGTCCTGCAACTGCGCTCAAGTTATATGAAAAGGGACACCGTACTCTTGATGATCTACGCAAAGATGAATCACTTACAAATGCGCAGAGGATTGGATTGAAGTTTTTTGATGATATTAAGCAAAGAATACCACGACATGAAGTATGTAGTTTGTATAATTATGTGTACTTGTTACTAGCTTATATGGATCTTGCATATGATACATATTGCTTCATAATATCTAGGTTAGCGAGATGGAGAAGATTTTACAAGATGTTGGGACTGATATCTTGACTGGGGTGAGTTACATAGACCATTTTGGATAACTACTGTATTCTCAAGCACAAAAAAGCTGTTTAAATGCCAATATTGAAGCATATATGTTGATGCTATAGCCGTTGCAAATCTTCTAGGTGTTTCATTACCAGTTGATTTCACATCGATTCAGTACAGTTTTCTATGCTTCTGGTTTTTGCATAGCGTTGAAATACAATTTCTAGTTGCTATTGAACTTTTTGTGCACATTCTTTTTTGTTTGTAGGTAATAATTGTTTGTGGAGGATCATATAGACGTGGTAAAGCATCTTGTGGTGACATGGATATTATTATAACTCATCCTGATGGAGAAAGGTAAAACCTAAAAGATTTTGAAACTTTGTTGGTACGTAAATAAATGTGTGTAAACCATTACAATTTTCCTTCAGCCATGTAGGATTTTTACTCAAGTTTGTTCAACGGCTGAAGGAAATTAACTTTTTGAGGGAGGATCTTATCTTTAGCATTCACAGTGTTGATGTAAGTTATTAAACACCACCACCTGGTGAGCTATGACTTCTGTAGTTCTCTAGCAGTTCCTGGTAGCAAGAACTGCTTAGCCGTTGTGCTAAATTTATAAATTAGCTTAAGATTCTAAATCTTGATAATCAAGTTTTTTTTATATGTTCTGAAATGGTTGAAATTCAATGCAGGGAACTGATAGCGGGGTCGACACATACTTTGGTCTTTGCACGTACCCTGGGCGTGAGCTGCGGCACCGTATCGACTTAAAGGTACATGGAGGTTTCCAATGTACATCGTCAATTATGTTGCTCTTGAAAAGTAGGAACAATATTTTGTTCCTCTTATTATATGTAGTAATTACATTAACTGACCTGTCATGATGTTTTCTAGTTACTGTTGTAACAAGCAAACCCTGCTTTGCTATTTGCTGCTGGCACTGAATGGTGAATTCACAAGCTTGACACTACCAGTTTCTGGGTTATAAAACCGAATGTCATTGTGTATCGGCAGGTATACCCAAGGAACAGATATGCATGTGGTCTGCTTCATTGGACTGGAAATGATGTACTAAATCGGCGGTATAACTCAAACTCTACCCTTTTCTTATTCTGATGGTCACCGAACGAAAACTACCTCTTCTCTTGGATCTAAACTCAACAAACTATGCAGATTAAGGCTACTAGCAGATTCTAAGGGATATGTACTTGACGATACTGGATTATATCTAGCTACACGCGGCTGTGGTGGAAAGCATGTATGTATATGAGATATTCATACTGTCACGAATGTGAATCCCTTTTGTCCAGTTTCGTTTTATTTGTTATAATTTTTTTTACAGGCTGGCAGATCAGACGCTATAGTTAACTGTCACACCGAGAAGGATGTGTTCGAGACGCTTGGATTCCCTTGGCTGGAACCCCATGAGCGCAACCTTTAGCTGTTTGTCAACATTCATGTAGAGAATGTATTTTGTACAGCATATATGTTATCTGTTTCTCTGACCTACCTCAGCTTACTAGGGACTAAAAGCCTATGGCACTGGTTGTTGTTCATACCTTCCTTCCCTTTTTTGTGCTGTGACTAGTAGGCAGTATTTGTTCAGCTTCGCTTTCTATGCTTCTCCCAACCTTGTTGAAAGCATGCAAAGAAGCATTATGTCAGTAAAACCTTGTCTTAGTCAGTACAATGATTTGTTGAGCTGGCAGCTGAGTTCATGCACAACTGTGTGAAGCATTTTAAACCATTAGTTTCTGGCGTTTTGAAGCATCTCAATTAAACAAACTAGAAGTCGTCCTAACTTTATCTTATCATTCATATAATAATCATCCAGTTATGTAAAACGTTTAAACAATCATCAAGCCATAGAGATTTAGGGGGAAATTACCATACCGAATCTTACCAAAGTTCGGCCACTCAATGACATCTGGCCGAACATTGGCAATAGAAGATTTTTTTTTACCAAAGTTTGGAACACAAACCAAATGCTTGCAAATGGCCGACTACCAAATTTTGGAAATGAAAGGAAAACACTGGCAAGGCTGGGTAGAGAACCAAACATGCCTTCACAGGAAACATGAATGAATTATACAAGTCGTGCAGACGACCTCATCCTCTACAGGAGATCCTCTGTATCATGAATATGCGTATGCAAATCTCAGCGCAGAGAAAATCATAAGATAATGTGGCAACTCAGTATTAAGTAGTGCAGTTATTTGAACGAAATACCATACACAAGACATCAGGTATAGTAGAAGATATAATGTCATATAAGGCACTTTTAGCTTTCATGTCTTACACCTATCACCAATCCACATTGCAAAATTCTAATCTCAGACATCAATTAGCTCAAGTTTTGCAACTAAACTGGAATAAACCTGATCTGACAAACCTTGAAGGTGATTGATGCATTGTCGTTAATGTGGAATGCAGAAGTTCTAGGAGTTAAAAAAAAAAACTATCCGCAGAGTACCTAGATGGACGCTAAGATTATTTACAGCGCTTTCCTACAGTATAAGTGTGAGCAACGGCACAGCCAAAATGCAATCAAAAGAAGCTATTGCTGGGACCACCACCAAGCATTTCCTCCCGGTCAATGAAGCGCTCCAGAATCTCCTTGTCCTTGGTGACAATGCACTCATCATCTTTGCCAAACCAGTCATAGCGGTTCTTTGCAATGTAATCATAGATTGCATCTCGCAGTGGGGTGGGGATGATCAGCAAGGAACTCAGGACTGAGTAGGGAAGAGGCAGGTACGATGCAACTTTCAGTGCAGCTGAAACCGAAACACGAAGATGTTAGCACTATCATTATAGAGAAATTAAATATCACTAAGAGAGAAACAGTTGCGGAATCCTACAAAGAAACCCTCTAATAGTTTAAAGTCACTATTATCAGTGTCACGGAATCAAAGTCTGGTTTGTCATTCACATGGAGCTGAATACTTTGGACAACTGAATCATCAAGGGGCAATGAAACTACATTAAAAAATGAAGCACACCTTCTAAAATTTTGCACGGTTTCAATACAGGAGGGCAATAACAGCTACAACTGCAACATCATTTATTCATTGGTAAAGAATGCATGATAAAAGAAATAGTAGAATGGACAACATGAGGCAGAACAAATTGATAATCAAATTAGTCCACTGAACATCATAAGGCTTGCTACATCACTATCCTTCACAATGCTTGTTAACAATGAATCCTGCAGCAGACCCAAATCATAAGCATCAACAAGAAGCGAAAGGTGATCCACCCACAATTCGGAAATCATGACAGAATGCCACATTGGCACAGCATCCTATGGACACATATCCTCCAAGATGGTGCCATGCAACTCAAGTAAAATAGAAGTGTAATCCAAATAGCTCATTGTTGCTAACTTGCCACTAGCAATTTTTTACTATCATGAATTGCACGCCACCCAGCATCACAACGTTAGTCTGTTCATAGCACACAATAACTTTTTGATCCCATGAGAAGTGCAGTAAACAAGTAACTGACCTGTAGAGCCCTCGTAGTAGGCCTCGGGGCCCTCGATAAAGAGAACACGCCGCAGCACGTCCTCCTTGTCCATGCCCACCAGCCTCAGGTATGGCTCGGCGGCCTTGGACTGCACGCAGCAGAACCTGATCTTGGCGTGCTTGTCCGCTCTGATCACCCACTTCACCCCTGCATTGAAAAGGCGAGATCAATTTCTCGACCACGAGAACTTTCCAGACCCAACATTCGAGTGCCCATCAATCGTTCGCCCAATTGGGAAGCCAGCGAAATGATGCCCCGAGGAAAACCCAGAGCAGGGTCTCGCTGTTCCACTCACCGCGGTGGCAGAGGTGGCAGACGCCGTCGTAGACGAGCACGCGTGGCTGAAGGATGGTTGGCACGGTGGCCGCCACGGTGGCGGCGGCGGCGGACGTCGAGGCGGCGCGCTGCGCGTCCTCGTCGATGACAAGGTCATCGGCAGCCGCGGCGGAGGAGGCGGGGGACGCGTAGCCGCGGCGGAGGAGGATCGCGAGGGGCGGCGCGAGGCGGAATCGGAAGCCGCCGACGAGAGTTCTGGCGAGCATTTTTTTCCCCTCTCCCTTTCTCTCGGACGGCGAGGCAAGGCGGCGGCGGTTCTACACGCTAGAAGTCTTGGTTTACTTTTTCTTATGCAATTTTTTTTTGGTAGTTGAGCCATGCGTATTTAAGAGACTAGCCAAATCGTTTGCTAAAATTAAATTTAGTTATTGTTTAATAAAAAACATCTTAATAGACTTTGTAAATAACTATATATACAGTGATTCTCCATTCCATCTGATTCGCTCTTGGATAGTTATCATCACTACCCATCTAGCCTCTTCATTTTACAAAGTTTGTTGAAGTACTCTAATATTATCTATTTTAGAGAGTAACTAAATCACTAAATTTGGCTAGTTTTTTAGCTACTCTCTTGGAGATGCTCCCAGAGACCAGCTAAATCGTTTTTTAAAGTTAAATTTGGTTATTGTTAAAGAAAAAACGTATCTAACAGACTCTGTAAATAACTCTCCAAATTTATAATTTCTTCATCCCACCTTAGAGCATCTCCAAGAGATTAGCTAAAATGATTAGCTAGATTTACTAATTTTGTTACTCTCTAAAATAGATAATATTAGGGTACTCCAACAGACTCCAAAAGATAAATAGCTAGTGAGGCAGACTATTAAGAAGTAGAGAGCGAATGAGGTGGAATGGAGAATCACTAAATTTAGAGGCATTTACAGAGTCTGTTGAAGACGTTTTTTCATTAACAATAACTAAATTTAACTTTAGAGAACGATTTGGCTAGTCTCTTGGAGCATCTCTAAGAGATTAGTTAAAAATACTAGCCAAATTTAATGATTTAGCTACTCTCTAAAATAGATAGTACTAGATTGCTACAATAGACTCTGTAAAATGAAGAGTCTAGATGGTTAGTGAGATAGGCTATCCAAAGATAGAGAACGAATTAGGTGGAATGAAGAGCTACTAAATTTGGAGAGCCATTTACAGAGTCTGTTGGAGACGTTTTATCCTTTCATACTAGCTAAATTTACATTTACAAAATAGTTTAGCTAATATCTTGGAGATGCTCTTATTCGCTCTCTACTTTTAGATAACCTACCTCACTAGTTATCTATCTTTCAGTTTTACAGAGTCTGTTGGAGTACTCTAATGTTATCTATTTTAGAGAGTAACAAAATCAGTAAATTTAGATAGTCTTTTTAGCTAATCTCTTGGAGATGCTCTTAAAACTTCTCTACGTTTCAAGTCTGTGTATGGATTTTTGGCCCTAGAATGCTTCCACCGCTATAAACATATATTCCTTCCGTTTCAATTTATAATTTGTTTGACTTTTTTACCTTAACTTTGATCACTTGTCTTATTCAAAAATTTTGTACAAACATGGTCAAATTTAAGTCATTCATGTAAACTGTTTATTAAATAAGTAAGCCACATCAAAAGAAATGATATTGTGCACAAAATTTTGAATAAGACGAGTGGTCAAACTTAGGGTTAGAAAAGTCAAACGAACTATAATTTGACTTTTATTTTATCAAGTCCCTCCATTTCAAATTATACGACATCCCAAGAATCTTGAAGAGTTAAACTATCTTAAATTTGATCAAACTTATATAACAATATAATAACATTTATGATGCCCAACTAAGTATCATTAGATTTGTTATCCATTATATTTTTATATTATGTCTATTTGATGTCATAAACCTTTATAGTTTTTTCTATAATTATTGGTCAAACTTGAGATGTTTTGACTCTCCAAGATTCTTAGAATATCTTATAATTTAGGATTAAGGGAGTAGTTGAAGTTAAAAGTCTAAAGCTAGCTTAAGCCTTTGGTGTCATGGAGTTAGAAAAGTCGAGTTTACAACCTTTTAAAAATGTTACTCTCGACCAGCCTGGCTTGTATACGAATACCTAGTTATGTCTCTTGGGTTAACGGAGACCTTGGTAGGTTTATGTACCCGACTACTATGACAGTTATGCCAAAGCCCAAGCAATTCCTTATTGCTGCAACAATGGATGAATTCCTCTAGAAACACGCCCAAATTCTTCTAGACCTTTATGCTGCATTATCATAAGAATTATTTGGTGCATGGATATTCTAAATTGCCACATTGCCTTGTGGTCTTGTTGTTACCTTTGTGAACCATATTGTTGCTATGGCATTGAATCTACAGTGGTTTATCGATTTTGTTCCATGAATTATACTTATTCCAATTCCAAATTATTTCAAGGTTTTGTCAGCCTCCATCTTATCCTTTCTGCCCCAAGAATAAATACTCGTTGGTTTCCACCCTCATGGCCAAACTTGTTTGCTTAACTCTGCGTACACGTGGTACTTGTCCTTGTAAGATCCAATTGTGCCACCTGGGATTTTCTTTGGTGGTGTGCTAGATAATTGTAACACCCTGGTGTTTAGCTTGCATTTTTGCACTTGCATTGTATGAGCATGAGCATCATTGATTCATTCATTCATGAGTTGGGGTATATGAAACTTACATTCTAATCACTCCATGTTATCATAAGAGATGTTTGTTTTCAATGTATATGTTGGATAATCATGTTCAATTAATGCAAAGTGGATAATGATTGGTCACTAATCCAACCTAGAACCACTTAGGGACTCAAGTTGAACAATGCCCATGTTCATGACATTGCCTAATTAATCTCTTAAGTGTTGGTTTGGTCTTGTTGACTTTAGGAGCTATTTTGTTTGACTAAAATAGAAAACCTTGTTAGAGACCTTGCATGATAGTACAACCTTAAGCAAAGTTCTGGCAAATTTAATAAGAATCAAACTTTTTTTAATCATCAAGGTCTTGTTTGGGGCTTAACATGCTCAAAAATGGTCTCCAAATAAAAAAATCAATCGAGAAACACTTCAAAATTTTCACAATTGAGTGTTCATCATTTTCAATAGGTAACAACTCAATTATCAGTTATCACAAATCATTTTAACAAATCATTTTTAATCAAATTAGCCGTTGAAATCACAATCTCTGGGCCAACTCCCGTGCGCCTCTTGGACCAGGCCATGCCTGTGTCGTGCCACAGGCCTGGGTGGCAGCCTAGGCCCGCCCCGCCCCCCCGGGCCATGCCATGCTCGAGCCGGGCCAAAACATCGTGCCATGGGCCGGGCCTCGGGCTACATGGCCATCTATACCGCTCGGTCCTACCAATGCAAAAAAGTATATATAGATATAATATATGTCTAGATACATAGCTAATTCTATGTACCAAAAAAGTATGACTTATAATTTAGAACAAGAAAATATAAAGGAAGAGGATTACCGGAATAAACATGAGTTCACTTGTGTTTTGCTGATGTGTCCACCAGAAACTTCCAAGAGGACTTCGCCACCTTTGATGGTGGAGATCCCACAAATTGCACGAGACTTTCAAGATGTCTGATTTTGTTTGCTACTTTCTCCAGTTTCAGTATAGCATCATCAATAGTATCAGGAGGCACCTCTGTAGCAGGTTCAGATGCAGTTTTCCGTCTCTTGAGAGAGATTGGACCTGATTGATCATCCAAAAGGGCCTCAGGAGAATCACCTCGCTTAGCAATATGATTCTCAGTTCCACTTTTCATGCAGCAATTGACATTTTGGTTGGGTGGAAGTTCTCCTTTTGAATTGGTAGCCTCCTGAGGCAGTTCAGATGCTCCATTCAGACATTTTGGTGATTCCACTTTACCATCTCCTTGATTGTTCATGGAAAATTTGCCATTCACTTTTGCCAAAAGTTTTGTCTCAGTGTCTACGACTTCTGCAGGCACATCAGAGAATCCATTTAAGCATTTTTGTACTTCCTCTTCACCACCACAAGACTGTTCAATGTCCTCATCTGAGGTGCTACTCCCTGAACCTGCATTCAGATTGTGACAAATATTATGATACATTGCTACAGGGCATTCTTTCCTGATATTTTTCTCAAATACACAAGAGAACTGCAACTTGCACTAAGAAAACCAAAAAAAAATGATTACAATTAGGGGGTACAGGCAGTTGTTTCTCTACATAAGCTAGAATTATTTCTCCATGCGAGTCAAAGACTGTATCGACAGAGACTACTCATGTACACAAGAACCCTTACAACGCACGCCAACACATACTGACGAAAAGAAATTATATACAAATGAACTTGACCCAAACAAGAGAAATCCCAATTAACCCCCTCCTGGTGCATGCTTTAGAAGTGTTGGCTGGAATATTTAAGTCCTACATAAAAAGGACCATCAACTCTAAAAATTCCATGGATTGATTTTGAAGTGTCTATGTCAAAACATCTCGTGGTATCTTACAATCCAGTTGGCTAAATGATGTCCTAAGATAAGCAGTTTGCTGTTAAAATCGGCATGTTTCCAATTGCTGTTACTTATTCATGTCATAGCTATAAGAGCATCCGCAATGGTATAAGCTAGTTAGCTAGCTCTAAGTCAATCTCTTCAATAGTGCTAGCTTTTAGCAATGACTTATACCCTGGTTAGGCCCACATGACACTCTCACATAATCTTGGAATGTGTGTATGAGCTTAGCTCTTGACTAAGAGCTAGCTTTGCTCTCTCACCTATTAAAATATAAGAAAAAATCTCAGAGCTAGTTTATGAGCTAGCCATTGGAGAAGCCCTAATAATTCACGAGAATTGATATCTCAAATTAGACAAAACAAGGATCTGATTGCTATTTTCTATTTGTATTGGATAGCTCAATGGAAAGAAGACTTAATACAGCCCCTTTCATTCAAGAGAGGAATTGCTATGTTGATGCTGCAGCACACATCCACTACATATTAACCCATATATAAAGATCCATCCAACACTACATGAATGGTACTGCAACAATATGTTGGGTAAAGGTGTCAAAACTGATTAGGCTCCTTAAAGAACTGTATCTGAGCCATATTAATGTAATAAAATAAATAAGCATATTCTTTGTACCTGATCTCTGTATAATCAACTGAGCGGTGTACCAGCACTTCCCATTCTCCTAAAACATAATTATTAGTTAAGTAAAGAAAGAAATAGATGGAAATTATACAATTAGTTGGCAATATTCAATATGTGAAGCCATTGAATTATGTATTTGCTTGTTCATATCCAAGGGAGTTATATAGTTAACGGATTGGGAACCTGTCTACGACACAAACGATTTTGAAGGTTGTCAGGCTGATGATTGCAGGAGCACTTTTGAAGGTATTACTATTCATGGCAATCATATAGTTCACTGATGTCAATCTATCTAAGCAAGAAAAATAATAATTTTTCCTCGGGTCTCAAACTAATTACCAAGAAATTCATACTCACAAAAACTGTCATGTGGGGCCGTACGTACACCAGAAGTGGGACGGGTTAGGAGACCTAGTCGGTTTAGGATAGTAAAGTTAGAAGTTCTAGTTGGTTTGGAAAGTCAGGAGTCATAGTTAGTTTACGATAGGAAACTTAAGAGTTCTAGTCGGTTTGGAAAGTTAAGAGTCCTAGTCGGTTTAGGCCCTTGGCCATATATATACCTCCCTGTAATTAGTAGATTGGTTTAAGCAAAATATTATTCATCTAATCTATCTCTCTTCTTCTCCAATCAAAGCTAGGCGTAGAGGGGCAAAACCTCACCCTAAGGCACGGATGGCAACTACGAACTACGCAGTCGATGTCCTGCTACCCAAGGGTTTAACGCCCTTGACAACCTGGTATCACGGTCACGACGATCCTCGTCTAATCCCTCCACCTCGCCGCCGCCATCACCACCAGCCGCGCTGCCCACCCCCACATCTGCCGCCTCATCCTGTGTCAGCAACATGGGGACGACCTCAAGACCACCACCCTGGAGTCGCTCGCCAACGCCGTCAAAGTCCTGTAAGACCACCGTCGACGCCAACTCCAAGGCAATCCAGGCCTTGTCCTCCGACCGCTAGTCATCATCAGGTGGCAAGCAGTCCGCCGACGAACACCGCAATGACCGACCGCCGAGGTTCCAGAAGCTAGACTTCCCGCGGTACGATGGCAAGTCTAATCCACTGATCTTCAACCGCTGCTAATCGTACTTTTATCAGCAGTGGATCATGGAGGAGAAGGTGTGGATGGCGTCCTACAACTTGGAGGAGGGCACACAGATGTGGTACATCCCAGCAAGATGAAGGGAAGCCCTCTTGGCGCTGTTTCAAGGAGCTGCTGAATCTGCACTACGGGCCACCGCTGCGTTCGGCCCACCTGGCCGAATTGGCTGAACGGGCCGGTCGCTGACTATCAAGATCGGTTCCAAGCGCTCCTGCCCCGCGTTGGACGACTCGACGAAGAGCAGCGGGTCCAACTGTTCACCAGTGGTCTCCTCCCGCCGCTCAGCATCGACGTCCGAATTCAGAACCCGCAGACCCTAGCGGCCGCCTTGAGCTTGGCCCGTCAATTCGAACAACAAGAGCAGTACATGGTGCCAGCCCCCAAGGCCGCGGTACGAGCCCTCCTACCTACGCCACAACCACAACTTGCCTTGCCCGCCCCACCGGGAGCCAAGCCATCTACTAACGCAACCATGACCGTGGAGAGCAAGCAGATCAAGCGCCTCACGCAGGCGGAACAGGAGGAGCGTCGTCGTCTTGGGCTCTGCTACAACTGCGACGAGAAGTTCGCCCATTCTGGACAGCGTCGAAGAGGGAGATGAAGACTCGCCCCACTATTCCCTCCACGCCATCGCGGGCGTGCGCGTCTCCAACATCCTACAACTTCGTGATGTTGATGGGTGTCTCCCTGGTCGCGCTGCTCGACACTGGCTCAACTAACATCTCCGAGGGCGCAGCGCAGCGGATAGGCCTGCCCCTTCAGCGTCGTCCTCGCCTCACCGCCACGTTGGCTAACGGCGAGCGGGTGCCATGCCCTGGGTATTATCCGCCACGCCGCTGACTTGTGCATCATTCCCCTGGCAGGCTACGAGGTCGTCTTGGGGACCCAATGGCTGGAAACCCTAGGCCCAGTCCTCTGGGACTTCACGGCGCAGTCATTGTCCTTCTCGCGCCATGGTTGTCGTGTCTGCTAGCGCGGGACACCGGGGCCAACACGCCCACCCCTCACGCCACCACGTCCACAACATCGCTAATGGAAGAGCTACGAGACAAGCTGCAGGGCACCATGTTCTTCACCAAGCTTGACCTCCGCCCGGCATTCCAGCTCGAGGACAATGGTCATCGGGGGCGGGGGGGGGGGGGAGATGTCATGTGGGGCCACACGTACACCAAACGTGGGATGGGTTAGGAGTCCTAGTAAGTTTAGGATAGTAAAGTTAGGAGTCAATTGGTTTAGGATAGGAAAGTTAGTTCTAGTCGGTTTGGAAAGTTAAGAGTCCTAGTCGGTTTAGGCCCTTGGCCATATATATACCTCACTGTAATCAGCAGATTGGTTTAAGCAAAATATTATTCATCTAATCTATATCTCTCTTCTTCTCCAATCAAACCTAGGCGTAGAGGGGCAAAACCTCGCCCTAAGCCACGGATTATGACTGCGAACTACATAGTCGAGGTCCTGCTACCCAAGGGTTTAACGCCCTTGACAAAAACAAAATCAAAATCAAGACTATAGGGTAGGTAGGACCATACTTGATTGATATCTGAATAAATTAGCACAGTAGCTACACGATTGTGTGAGAATAGACTCTTAGAATTATCAACATTAGTGACATGATTGTATCAGCTTTTATAGATCTTATCATACAAGGAGGACACATAATTGATAGATCCACCCAACAAGGGCTAAAAATAACTGGGCTTGGATCGTTGACATATAGGGGGATTTATAACCAGGCTTGGATTTCAGACATTCAGGGAGCTCGTACAGTTTGTGTGATGGTGGAATATCTTCAATTATGGGATCTTTTGATAGATTTTCAGCTGCAGCCGGAGGTTGAGGATAGACACATTTGGAGGTTCTCCTCCAATGGACAGTACTCGGCTAAGTTGGCATATGATAGATTCTTTTTGGGTTCTACTCTTTTTGGTCCATGGGAAAGAATATGGAAATCTTGGGCACCACCCAAGTATCGCTTCTTTATGTGGTTGCTTGCGCACAACAAGTGTTGGACAGCTGATCACCTGGCACGTCGTGGGTTGCCTCATCGTGAGTATTGTCCTCTTTGTGACCAAGAAGAGGAGAATATTGACCATCTCCTTGTCCATTGTGTGTTTGCAAGAGATTTTTTGTTACCTCAGCCTATACAGTTACCCTTCCGTGCTTGGTGGGAGAAAGCTAGCAACAGCACCGCTGATGGGTTCATGAAGCAGGGAGTTAATTCGCTTATTATACTATATGGAACCATCACAATGGGTGTGTTTTTGATGGAGTAGCCCCAAACTTACCTTGTGCTCTGCCGGCAAGGAATGTCACTTGTGGTCTATGGTAGAGGCTCGAGGGCTATCTTTCTTGACTGCCCTCTTCCCCGACAGTTAGTGTGTCTAGCTCAGCAGTGGTCGTCTTGTGTGGCTTTGTTACCGGCGTGAATGTAATCCTTGAAACTGTTGAGGCATGTGTGTGTGGTGTGTGTTGTTTGGGCTCTTGCCCTTTTATTTTCTCTCTTAATATAATGAAGCGCAGCTGTCCTGCATTTTCGAGAAAAAAAAACAAGTTGGGAAGGGACCCATCCTTTTTCCCACACTTTCATATCCAGGTTCTTAGGGTTTAGTCCAAATAATTTTTCTAGCAAAATCAGATGAGTTTCAGTCGGGATTGTGTTTCCTGCGATAACTTCGGTGATTGCCACGACGAGTTCACCATTGCGGGCGTCTATTTCATCGGCAAGCGGTCAATTTGTGGCCTTTTGTGCAAAGGGCGGGGAGGGGGGGGGGGGGGTGCTTCTGAGCGTTGTATCCTATGTTGTACCCGATGATGCAACTACTGATATTCTTTCATCAATTCAGATGCATTTTGGACTGGATCTTGCAGCATGTCTAATGTTTTAGGGTTGGTCATTGGATTCAACATAAGGAGTGTACTTTGGCTCCGACGTTCGAGGGAATCCAGGGGGTAGAAAACGATGGAAGAATCTAGATAGAATATTATGTGTTTTTTATTTCGGATTGTTTTCATGTGAAATTTGGGAATGTACTATGCCGAGCTTTAATATAATTCCCTTTCCCTTCGCAAAAAAAAAAAATGAACAACCCTTATGGAGCTAGGGCTGGGCACATTTCCACTGAAATCAAAGAACCAAACCCAAACAACCAAAATTTAATATTTTCTATTTTTTTAATGATAGGTGTGGGGTTTAAGTCTGCTCAGTGCTCAGCATGTTGTTCAGTTCGTAGTCAATAGAAACCAAAGTACCGATACACCAAACTCCAAGCATTTCATGGCCCATATCTTCTGCGCCTCGCTCCTTTCCCCTTAGGCGATTCATGTGGACAGCCCAACATCGCAGCAGCCAGCAGCCCAAGTCAAATGCGCCCACCCCCCCAGTGGTAGCTTTATCTCCATTCATCATAACCCTAGCCCCGCTCATCTCTCACTGCAGCAGCTAGATGCCATGCAATCATGACAGTGCCATCAAAGCAACTCGCTAATGCAACCACGTTAGGCACTCGGCAGTCAGGTAATGAAGGCACCACAAGTTCACAAGCTAGGAAGCCAAGGCCTGGCAGTGGTAGGCATTGGCTCTTGATATTGGGTTGACTATGTCACTTCAATGTGTTTTCTTTTATACGGAACACTTGCACGTGTGGATTCTGCTTGAGAGGACTATACTGACAGCAAGTGAACAGATTCCTCTTTGTTTGGTTGTAGCCTCCATATTCGATTGTTTTTGGACAGATCTCTCTCCTGTTGCTTGCTGTGCTACTAAGGGAGATGCAATTAATACTTCAACGAGAACAGAACAACCAAATTGAAGAACCGAAACTGATTTGCGTGGTTTCTATATTCTCTGCAGAAACTTCGGTATGCATTTTCGAAACACTGAAACTTTTGTTAACCCAAATAACTGCCCCTATTGAGATAGAACCCAAAATTTATATTGATTGCTTATTAAGCAATCCTACGTTGCATGGATATGTGACGATGGCCACGTACCCTGTATCCGATAAGGATACACACTAGATTCGCAGCGAATACGTATCCGTGAAGTATTGGCAAAAACTAAATAAAACAAAACTCCGATACGTGGACTGATACATACCCAAGCCGTTTGGCGATACGGCCTAGCCCACCCACCACTCACCTGCGATATGGCCTAGCCCACACGCACTAGGTGGGCTGCGCACTGGCCACACGCCGCACCGCACCCACGCGGGCAAGGTCCGTGCTGCATTCGCGCCGGGTGGACTGCGTGCTGGCCACGTGCCGTGCCGCATAGCGTTGAAAACGGACGGAAACGGACGGAAAACCCCCATTTCTACTTCCGTTTCTATATTTCTTGACTGAACGGGACCGGATTCGAGAAAAAACGGAATTAAAAACGGATAGAGATATGCGGAAATACGAAAATAAATAAGGAAACAAACAAATACGGACGAAGGTCGGATGAAGAATCGGAAAATTAAGTTAGAATAACATGACCAAAATTTCTTAAATATACATGAACAAGAGCTTAAAATAGTATACAATACGAAGCTATCGGTCAAATATTCACTAGCATGCTATGTGTTATTAACATATTAACATATAATTTGTGATTTTTAGATTTATGGACATATAAACTTGTAGACATATCTCACTTGAGATTGAAAACAGGATAAAAACGGGTCAATTCCATATAAAAACGGGATTTTATGGAAACGGACGGAACAAAGTAGAAAACGGAACGGGTCGGAACAGGAATTTTTCCGTCCGTTTTCAACCCTAGTGCAGCACCCCACGCTGAGCGAGCTCCATGCCGCACCGACTTCCATGAGGTCCGCGTGCTGCATTCACGCCGGACGAACTGCGCGCTGGCCACGTGCGTGGGGTCAAGTCAGGAGCAGCCGTGGCCATGCGAGTGAAGGGGCACCGTGTGGGCAAGAATGTTGGGGGGAGAAGATTAAAAAATCTAATCTTGGGCCCGGCTAAGCATGCAGGGAAGACGTGCTGAACATTTACATGCCAGAAATACCCCTCCAACTGCCAGCACAGGTAGAAATAGCATATCGGCTGCCAATGATTGGAGTACCATGTTTTCAGGACGTCCGATTAATCACGACTAATCGTCCTGGACGGTTTTAGCTACTCGACCAGGGCCTCCGACTCGACTAGACCGTCCAGGAACCTGGTCCTCCGATTAGTCGTCGTCCAGTCGGGATTAAACGTCCGTCTAGGCTCTAGGCTGTGTGGTCGTCCAGCCAGACAGTGGGCTGCATCTTAGAGTTGGGCCTAGCTAGCTATCTTATGTTCTAGCCCAAGCCCATTAGGGTTTCTCTTCTTTCCTACCCCTCACTCCCTCAGCCTCTCTCACTCAACAGCAGAACAACGCACTCTTCTCTTCTCACCTCACCCATCCAGCTGCAGCAACCGCCTCCATTGTTGCAGTTCTGCAGCTCCCTCACCTCTCCTCCCTCCCGGTTCCCAACTGCTCCTCTCTCCCTTCCAGCTGCCCTTCCTCTCTTCCTTGCTGCTGCCTGCAGGCGCGCAGGCCTGCAGATCCAGCGGGTGCACAGGTAAGTGGCTCTGCAACAGCCAGGTATGTGGCCAACTGACCTATCTAGAGCCTAGAGCATGTAGTATATTAGTGTGAGTGTGTATATATAGTATATCAGTCCCCCATATGTAGGGAACGATAGGACGACCTCGTCCAGGGCCGATTAATCGTCCTGGACGGTCCCCAAGCGATCAGACTCAACCAGTTGTCTTGAAAACATTGTTAGAGTAGTCTCCAGATACATACCGATTGGTTGCCAATAATTTTAACCCCTTATTAACATTTCCGTGTATCGGCTTTTTTCAAAAAATGACGTATCTGCATATCTGTATCCGTCCGATACTGATACATGTACCCGTATCCATGCTGCATAGAAACAATCCACATGCTCAAACCATAACCTGGGCTAGGTCTTTGTTTACCATAATTAGTATTACGAATATGTTTTCTATTATTTTACCTTCTTTATGGGTAGATCACGTTAGATTTTATTTGAGGCCCGGTTTGGCAGAGCTCTGTCTCTAGGAAGTCGAGCTGGTCACCTGAAGCTCCAGGAAATTCTGGATCTAGAGCTGCAGATATAAAGTGCATTTACATAACTCATTCTGTTTATGTTTCAGATTAAATAAAAATATTTTAAACTACTTTAATTTAATCTACAATCGACAGATCCATCATAAATCTCGAAGCTAGAGCTGTGCCAAATGGGCCCTTAGACCACCAATTTTCTTGGGATTAAAAGGCTTTGTTGTCATTGCTAATTTTCTTACATAAAAATGCATTAGTAGATCCATTTTGATAAATATTTCAGTGAGTTCACTCGCATATGTTTATAATAATGTTCAAATACATGTGTTAGAAGTATATGTTACAGGCTTACAACTGTGTATTGGCTGGGCTGCTGCCGTCCTGGGCTGACACCTTGGACTTGGGATAGGATTGATCTACTTGATAGGAAAGGCATCATCTAACGGTGGGCGTTACTTCTATAAGCCATACTCTAGAGATCCCTTGCCTATATATGTGTACACATGTATCTTATATCAATCTATCGATTACTTTCCTGGACATACTTGCTTTCATGGTATCGAGAGACCAGGTCTTCTCCTCCCCGCCTCTCCTTCCGCTGCCCAAAGCACCCGCGCGCCTCCCTGGCTGCGCCCTTCGCACCAACTCCATCGTGCAGCGATGCCCACCCCACCCAGTTCCCCTTCTGCCGCCGCAGCTGCCACTGCCTAGGCCAAGACCGTCCTCGGATGTCGCCAAGGCTCAGGCAGCCGCTATCAGAGGCTTTGTCAATGCCAAAAATAATTACTAACAAAAAAAAACGGAGGGAGTAACATGGAAATATGAAACCACTGGATGTATATATATAAAGCCATATATAAATGCATGACAATGCATGTGTATAAGAAAAAACTACATCTACAATGTCATCATTTTGGTGAACAGAACAGGCGTCAAGGTGGCGTTAACTAGTTCATGGATCACTGCTATGTTTGGCATTATTGCACCTTTTTAAGTACAGTGCAGAATCCAGTTAGTAAGAATTCTTATTATTCAATCTGTTTCTGTGGCAAAATTACAAAAATAATGGTGTAAGGAGTTTTTTCTACCAACGCATCATTTAATCATTACCTGTGAAACAGGGACACTCCAACCTTTTTCAAGGGACCAATCAAGGGCCGGCCTCAGATCCTTACAATCAGCATCATAGTATCCACCTTCACCAATTGGCTCTTCATGCAAAGCTATCTGCAGACAGAGACCATGTAAAAATAGCTCATTGTATATTTCTCGAAATACATGACTCTGACTAAATATTAATCACCAAACAATAATGCATTTTAATCACCAAAATATACCACTGACTATGATATTGATAAGTGGCACCCAAATCTCAAATATTAGTGGAACACTCGGTTGTATTTTTGAGAAGGTGGCTTCAATTTTTATGAATGGGTTTTCTATTAAGAAATGACTGAAACATAGGATTAAGCATATGTTAGCTGACTGAAAGGATTGTTTTCCACTCGTTAAAAACTACACATTATCAATATCAATGTGATTATTTCTAAAGCATAACAGCTTGCATAATCATTGTTTGCTAATTACTCCTTCCTACCCTTCTCACACAGTTCCATATGCCACAAAAGTGGATACCAAGTGCATGTGTAACGAACATGCGCCCGAACAACACAATGGTGCAAAATATTGTGAAAAATTTGATAGGGCAGCATGATTATGCTTAATTGATATCCTCAGAAACAATTTCCACAAGAGTGCAAAGAAGAAAACAATGGACAGAAATCAATTATGTGAAAGCAGTAGGTCATTGTTATTAACCATTTGAACTGTTAAGTATTACCTTTACTTTGTCATCACCAAGTAACTCAATAATTTTCCCAGTCCAGTAACAATTAGTATACCACCAATCGATCAAGTCACCTACTTTCCATGGACCAGTCACAATTGCCACAGCATCTGTCTTTGGGAGTTGGTTAGGTTTTTCATTCTCCCAATAGCACTGTGGAAAGGTAGGGCGTACCATGATCATCCTACTCGGATTTGATTTCCTCCCGAGGCTACCTGGGGGAATTTTGTATAGCCGGGTCCATGTCTTCTCTGACAAAGGAAAAAAGAACCTGTAAGACGTGAAAACTGATAGATATGTACATTAGGCAAGTGAATATTAGGCAAGTCTATATTCAGTATGATTGGCACCTGCCATGTATTGCATGTACACTCAGCCATAGGCAAGTCTATATTTAGTATGATTGGCACCTGCCATGTTATTGCATGTGCACTCAGCCAGATTGACCATATATATGAAGGCCACCCCCCACGTTGGGTGTGTGGTGTTTTTCCCCTAATCTCTCTATCATTCTATTATTTTCTTCTAGGGTTTAGGAAAAATGACATTGGGAAGCTAGTTTTAGAAGATCAGACTTTCACCAACCATGCTGACAAAGCATCTATTATTGATGGCTTCTACGACAGCTTGCTAGGCACAAGTATTGACAGGGAAAATACTATCAACCTCACTGAACTGGGGGTGGATGCTCATGATATGACAGCTCTGGACCTCCCTTTCACTGCAGAGGAAGTCTGGATAACTATTCGGCAGCTGCCTCTTGATAAAGCTCCAGAACCCGATGGTTTCACAAGTCGCTTTTACAAGTCGTGTTGGTCAATCATCAAGAATGACATGAGGGCTGCACTTTCAGCAATTTGGAGCAGGAAATTTGCCAATTTCGAGGTTCTCAACATAGCCTACATCACCTTACTCCCTAAGGTCGAGTCAGCGGAGCAGCCAAAGGACTTCCGTCCTATTAGCTTAGTCCACAATTTTGCTAAGCTAGTCACAAAATTGCTGACCAATCACCTTGCAGGCCGGCTACAACACTTGGTGTCACCCAACCAAAGTGCCTTCATAAAAGGTTATTTTATTGAGGATAATTTCATGTTGGTTCAGCAAACAGCAAGATACCTCCACCAACAAAAACAACCACGGATTCTCCTCAAACTGGAAATATCTAAAGCCTTTGACTCAGTTTCTTGGTCTTTTCTCCTCGAGGTGCTGCAACATTTGGGATTTGGGCCAATTTGGAGAGATATGATCAGTGGCCTGCTAGCTTCTTCCTCCACACAGGTTCTGCTAAATGGGATTCCTAGTAACTCTATATTTCACCAGCGGGGTTTGAGACAGGGGATCCCCTATCTCCTATGATTTTCATCCTGGTTATGGATGTGCTAGGACTCATGATCTCCAAGGCAGCCAGTGAGGGGTTCTTACTTCTTACAGCCCTTGTCAAGCCGGGTACTGCAACATAGGATCTCTCTCTACGCTGACGATGTGGTGGTGTTTCTTAGACCAAAAGCTGGTGACATTAATTTGGTATTGGGAATTCTCAACCTTTTCGGAGATGCTTCAGGACTTAAAACCAACCTACAAAAGAGCAACGTCTTACCCATCAGGTGCGGTGACATAGAGCTGCTCACCATTCAGAACATGCTGCCTTGTGCCGTCTCAGAATTCCCATGCAAATATTTGGGTACCCCTCTCTCTTAAGAAGCTCTCTAAGGGACAGATTCAGCCTATTATTGATAGGATTGCAGATCTGCTGCCAAGTTGGAAAGCTGACCTTATGACAAGAGCAGGAAGGAGAGTGCAGGTACAATTTGTGCTCACTGCTATGCTGGTATATCTTATAATGGCCATTGACTTCCCTTCCTGGGCCATTAATGCTGTGGATAAATTCAGGTGTGGTTTCCTTTGGAAGTTTGGAGGGGAAGAAAAGAAGCAAAATGGGAACATTATCTCATGGCTTGGGGAAAGACGAAGAAAAGAAGCAAAATGGGAACATTATCTCATGGCTTGGGGAAAGACGTGTCGTCCACCTGAGCTAGGGGCTTGGGAATTTCAGACCTAAGAAACCTCACTTGGGTGTTGCGGATGCGCTGGGTTTGGCTTAAGAAAACTGAACCTCAAAGGCCATGGGCGAACTTACCAATCCAGGTGCCCGAAGAGGTTCAAACTTTCTTTAAATTAGCCATCATCTCAGAAGTTGGCAGTGGGACAAATACCCTTTTTGGACGGACAGGTGGTTGAATGACCAGTCCATTGCAGACCTTGCCCCTCATCTTCTTCTTGTTCCTAAGAGAATAGCAAATAGACGCACGGTTGAGGATGCTATGGCTGACCATTCTTGGGTTATGGATATTCGTGGTGACCTATCAGTGGAAGTAATTGTGGATTTTCTCGGCCGATATCATCTATGATTTTTAGCTACAGCCAGATATTGAGGATTCTCAAGTTTGGCATTTTTCTTCTAGTGGACAATACTCGGCCAGGTCTTATGAAAGTTTTTTCATTGGGTCTACTCAGTTTGGCCCTTATGAGAGGATTTGGAAATCTTGGGCTCCGCCCAAGTGTCGCTTCTCCATGTGGCTGGTTGCACATGACAGGTGTTGGACGGCGGATCAGCTGGCAAGGCAGGGGCTGCCACACCCGGAGCAGAGTCCTCTCTGTGATCAAGAGGAGGAAACCATCAATCATCTTCTTGTATCTTGTGTCTTCACTCGGTAGTTATGGTTCTATCTGCTCCAACATTTTGGTATCCATCATGTTTCCCCACGGCCTACAGACTCTTCTTTTGTACTTGTGTTTTTTCCTACCTTAATGAAATGACAAGAAGCTCTCGTGTGTTGTTTGAGAAAAAAGTTCTCTATGGCAATGTGGTGGACCTTGATTTAAAATACAATTTAGATAAAACAAAAAAAGGAAAAATTGTGCATTCAAGATAATGGTACATCTTTTTATATAAATCATGGTAAAGAATTGACACAAACAAATAGATACCTGGATCAAGGTAGTGCAGCAAATGACAGATTTGGAAGACTTTAGAATCTAACAATCATATACTAGTAGATCCATAGAATAAATAAACTGTCCACAGTACGACAAAAAAAAAATACTTACTTTCATCTGGAAAGTCAAGATACTCCAAAAGACACTCCAGGTGACCTTGCCTTATACACATAAGGTTTATCTGAAAGGAAAGAGGTTAATAATATTAACATGAGGGAGAAGTCCATGTTAGAAGCTACTACCTTGAACTATCCAGTTTGCACACTTAAATCAAACTGTGACATGTTACTACCCCAAACAATCAGCACCTACAATTTAAAATTTCATCGCATTGTCAACATTGAGTAGAATAAAGTGGCAATCTCTACACGTCACGTTTTATCACTTAGATATATGCATTCCGGAAATATAGTATATGCTCCTCAATATGAGTGCATGAGCACATATGGTTTCCCAGATTACAAGGTGTACCTTACTGCGGAACCATGCACCCCTGTAACCGAGAGAGAAGGACCTTGACTCAGTTATGTCTCCAACTTTAAAAGGCAGCATAAGATCCATTTTCAACCACCCAACCTGTAAGCATATCAAGTTTACCAACAGAACAAAAATTTAGTACAATCACAGGTTAAAACTACATCCACCAAGATGCAGATAACAAAAATAACTATCAAAAAACAGAATATAAAGAAAGAAAACTTGAGCAAAAGCCAAAATTCTGATTGGCTTGATTCTAGCCTGGCACAAAACAAACTAGACTTGGACAAAGAAAAGTCCCTGTTTTATGTTAAAAAAAAGTGTACTCGCCTACTCGGTAATCGGTAACAAATTAAAAGCACCTGGAGTCCACAGAAAGGATTTTCTAGGAAGACGAGGACACTTATGCGAACTTTCAAACCTAGGACCTCCAGGAGGATATACTCCACCACAACAAAACCAAACACACCCTTCATTGTTTTGGAGAAAACATCATGAACAATTACCCATTAAGAAAGGTACAAACCAAAAGTTTGTTGAAAAAGAAAATTAATCATCAATCAATGTTAGAAATGGCAAGTCTACACCATGTGAACCTTCATTTGTACAGTTTTTTTTTTTCCAAGACTAGTATACGGGAGAAATTTGTGCTCAAAAGCTAAAAAAATCCTGAATCTTCTAAGCACCCACGAGGTAGATTGCAGAACAAATTCGAATACATCTATGGATATTGGGAGGACATGATATGGCATTTTCCCAAAATAAAAAGTTACACATACGTTTTTACCATTTTTTAAAATTAAGTTAATAAGTTAATATGTACCAAAGTACAATAAAATTCTAAAAGCAATAGCACACTAAAATTGTGGGCACGCACTTTCCTGTGTGTGGGAAAGGTCCGCGATATTGGGCGCCAATGCCTCTGACCAATTCCAGGATTATCCAAACAATTCCAGGATTATCCAAACAATGGAATTTGAGGGTAGCAAATCCCAAAGCCAAATCCAGGGTCTGAATATCTACTTCCAACGAGGCATTAGCATTTTGGCAGAGAACTGAATGCAATTGCAATGATTGACCGTTTTCTTGCACTGCATATTTCCATAGTAAACTCCTATTGCAATTAAACCATCCATGCGCTTGCGGTCTTCCAATACTCAAGCTTTCTCCGATGCAGAAAACCCGCTATTGTTGTTACTGTTATTTGCCAGAAAAAGAAAGGGAAAATTGGATTGGTACCATTGAAAGATCCAAAGATTAGAACAATACCTTGAAAGATCCAGCCGTAGAAGAATAGCATCAAAAGATGACTCTGATATCTACTTCTACCATTTCTGTTAACTCTCCGTTACCTGAGAAACATGACGGCAATACAAGCATTCTTTGGATCAATCATGTGATATGCAGCTCGAAACACATGGAACAGAGGGGGGAAATAAGGTTCAATTCACAAAAAATTGAGATCATCATTCAGCATGTTCGGCACACAAATACTAGTATATAGTACAAATTGGAAGAATAAAGAGAGGTTGAGAGGGGATTACCCTTCTGGAACTTCAGTACCATCCATCCCTCCTAAAATCCTCAATCCCTTATCTCAGCACTGTAAAATCTCCAAGAACTAGGGTTTAGACCATGGAACCAGAGCACGAGAAAGAGATAAGAGGAGGGGGCGGAGGGTGTAGTGCACACTATGGAGGAGTCGAGGAGTGCCTGCCGCCGGGATGGGCGCCGTCGCGGAGTGGATGCCGGGAGGAACGCCGCCGGTGCCCTTCGCTCTGCTGCGTGCGTGCGTGGCCTGGTGCGGTGTTCGTGCGTTTGTCTGGGATTCTAGAACAGGGCGCGTGCGTCTGTGTTTGGCCTGGGTCGGAGGGAATATGTGTCAGATTTTTGGATTTTCAATTTCCATGTGAAGAGTTAACGATTCTCTCTCTCTAAGACCTGCTTCCACTGAAGCGAGTATCTCCTATGAACGTGAATGAACAATAAATCAAGAAGCTGAATCTAGCGGCAGCTCCACCAAACAGACTTTTCTTACTACAATGATTTACCAAACAGACTTTTCTTACTACAATGATTTTTTTTAGGACGTCTCCAACCGTACGAGCTATTACTAGCTCTTAAGTTAGGACATAGATTATTTTGAATATCCTGTTGTGAAAGAAGAGTGTTATAAAACTATCTTGAGTTAACACTAGTCTCTTGTCTTTTGCATTATTTAGTGATTAAAAAATTTATGAGCTAGCAATAAGCTAGACCATTGAAGACGCTCTTACTACTATTATAACATAAGCAAGATAAAGCTTGGGAAATAATAATAAATGTCAGATTGTTAATTATTTATTTATTTTAATAATGAGAAAGATCGACCGGTATTTCCTTCCGTGGAACAAACCCGTGGTGCCGGTCTATTATCACAAATTCTGTCAATGATTTTTCTTACTATATAATATAAACAAAATAAAGCATGAGAAATAATAATAATAATAATAATTTCATATTATCACTGGTTTCTTTTGATAATAAGAAAGATCGATGATATTTCCTTCCGTGGAACAAATTACAATCTTAAATGCAACTTTTGACCACAAAATGAGAAAGTGAATGCAAAATTCCACATAAAGAAAATTGTAGAATGGTTTCTTTCTTCTCCTCTGCTGACTTAGAAACAACAAGTATAAGGCTATGCCCCTGAAACCCTATTTGTTGTTCAAGAGAATACGTAGGGGCGTGAGGAGCCGCCGTCGGCGTCGTCTCTCCCCCCCCCCCCTCCACCACCGCTGGTCCCTCCCTTCCCCTCCGGTATCTCACCGGAGGCTGAAGGGAGTGGGGATCTATTGATTTTAATAAGTTTCTCTAGTAGATTGAGTCATTAGGGTTAGAATTTCCATGCCAAAGTTCTTGGTATTGGAGTTTTATCTCCTTCTCGTCTTCTCCGACAATGGTGAAGGAGAAGGATGAAATCGTCTTGTCCATGGCGGCTTCGTTGAAGACAAGGACGACAACTTTGACGTCACCATCTTCATCGATATTATTTAGACACTTTAAAAGAAGAAAGAGAAAAAGAAAAAGAGATCAAGGCAAATGTATAGCTTGATAAGGTCCTTTTGTTTTGGCACTTTAGACACCATAGAGTATGTGAGTGTGTTTAGGCTTGATAACCGTACTATTAAGATGGGAGAAATCTTAGTGATTCGGTTATCAAGTGCCACTAAGTGATCTAACTAGTTGCATATAAATTATACCTAGCATGCAAACTAAAAACCCTTAACAAAGACTTGTGAAAATGCTAACGCACATGCACAAAAGTGATACATATTGTGTTTAGCACTTGTGAGAAATGATGGAGAATTTAGAATTGATAAAGGGTTCACTATGAATGACCGGACGTTGGTCCCCGTGGGACCAGACAAGCCTGATGCTTAACCCTAGGCTTGGGCAGATCACTAAGTGTGGATCAGATGTTGAGTGAGTCTGGTTAGTGCTAACCAAACGTGCCTGGTCATCAAAAGTCGTCTCTAGAACCTTAAGAGAAATGATTGGATTTTGTGAACAGAAATCGGCTGGACGCAACGGTCGCACTATTCACGCATTCGGTCAACGTGACATGGAGAGCTGAGATCAGAGAAGAGAGGATCTTATGTTGGTCTATGTCTGGTCACCAGGGACCAGACGCATCTGGCATTTCTAGAACCTCTTTGGAAATGACCGGACGCTGGGGGTTTGTGTGTTCTACCAGTTGCACAGTTGCGTCCAGTGCAACATAATGAGGTGTTCTACATGTGCTAGCCATTGCGATCAAACAAGCATAATTGCATGGTGAAGACACATGGGGCCATCCGAGCATTGGACGTACAGATAGTCGCATCTGGTCACCTTGATTTCTTTAGAATGAAGGTGTCAATGGCTCTTTGAGCTTTAGGGCCCTATTTAAGCTTGGTAGCCGGGATGAGGGACACTCTTGGCCATTTACTTCACTTGAGATCCCCTAGAGGTAAGACACTCCACTCACATCACTCCTACTTTGTTGACCATTCTAGTGAGTTAGAGAGCAAGCTAATGCATTTGCATTCATCTAGTGGCACTTGGACTTGCATCGCTACGGTTTTGTAGGATCTCTGGAAGGGTAAATAGCCAAGAGGGGGGTGAATAGGCCTGTAAAAATTCAACTCGAACAAACGTTAGAACCAAGGGTGGCATTGTCGGCCTATGAAAAATGAGCAGATTGCATAGAGGTTTGGCAGGGAGATACTTGATGTCGGTGTCTAAAATGGCGGGGTCTAGACGGCCAACGAGTAAATTTCTAAGCGTGTCGGAGTTCGGATGGTTGCGCTCGGAGAACACAGAGGTTTATACTGGTTTAGGCACGAACGCCCTACGTCCAGTGTGTTGCGGGGTCATATTACCAAGTGCGGAGAGCTCATAGAGGGGAGCTACAAGCTTTGGTGAGAGAGGGAAGCACCTTCTCAGGTCTCGTGCGTATGAGGTTCTTGGTTCTGGTGTGTGCTCGTGTGTGTGCGAGTTTGAGTGTGTGTGAATGAGTGTTCGAGAGTCGAGAGCGCTAGATTGGGGGTCCATTCCCTCCCTTTATACGTAGGGAGAGACGGAGAAGTACAATAGAGAGAGAGAGGGAGTGATCGTGGGCTGGACTTGGGTTGCTGCCGCGGGAAGGCTTCGTCCTCATCCTGTCTTCCTTCCTGAAGAAGATTGCGCCAGTAGACACATGTCCGAGTCCTGTTCGTCCTTGTTATGCTGTAGTCATGCACCTAGTGACCGGGAACCCTGTTGTCCCCTTTTCTGGGCATAGGCGGAGGCTGTCGCACAGGACCAGGCACCCCCGCGTTCCGTCCACACAGGCTGATGATGCCCTAATCCCTGTTGAAGTGTCCGTCGGGGACATGGCGTGGATGTAACACGTAGAAGTCATCGACTTAGGTAGCACATGACCTTGTACCGCAGGATGAACAGAGGTCGACATGGCGACTCATGCCTTAAGCCCCATGCTTGAGGACGGAGGAGACTGTGGACCTTTTGACTATATGGGCTAGGGCACCCTAGGCTGTGGATGGCGATGAGATCCCCGAGGGCGAGGGATGCCACGGATGACGTTCGCTAAGCTCGAACGGGGCGGAAGAGCCCCCGAGGGTAGATGACGTCACGGGCGACGTCACCTAGACTCGGGTGAGGCGGAGGAGCCCCCGAGGGTTGATGACGTCTCGGATGACGCCGCCTTGGCTCGGGCGAGGCAGAAGAGCCCCCGAGGGTCGATGACGTCTCGGATGACGCCACCTTGGCTCGGGCGAGGCGGAAGAGCCCCCGAGGGTCGATGACGTCTCAGATGACGCCACCTTGGCTCGAGCGAGGCGGAAGAGCCTCCGAGGGTCGATGACATCTCGGATGACGCAACCTTGGCTCGGGAGAGGCGGAGGAGCCCCCGAGGGTCGATGACGTCTCGGATAACGCCACTTTGGCTCGGGCGAGGCGGAGGAGCCCCGAGGGTTGATTTTGTTTTTGTGGAGCCCGGTAAATTGGGTACCCTATTTCTAGGTATCCGACAGTAGCCCCCGAGCCTTTGATGTAGTGAAGGACTACATCGGAGGCTTCCGAGAGTGCTTATGGTGGTTTTGGTTGGTTCTTTAGATTCCGGTGGGTGCGCGCGAGCGCACCCGCCGGGTGTAGCCCCCGAGGCCTTAGGGGGAAGATATTTCCTCCTAAGGGCTTAATCGGAAACCTTGCACAGTGTTTGACCCTTCGCCTCCCTTACGAGGCGGGGAGGGAGTGACCTGCTCCGTACGTCAGAGCCAGAGCTCTGGCTGCACACCAGTCCTACTGCGGGTTGCACTGTTGGCCTCGGGCCGGCGCGTCTTGAGACGATGAGTCGGCCCTGCGCCGTGCTGTCCCTTCGGCCTGTACGGTCGATTGACCGGTCGGAGATATATTTGTCGTATTCCGGGGGTCTGACTGCGCCCCTTTTCCTCCTCCCGTGGCCCAAAAGTGGACATGTCGTGTCTTCCCCGTTCGAGGAGCGGCGCCAGAGCGCCACTTGCCCTGCGGTTAAGACTCCGGACGGTGCGCCCTGTGCCCGCCCTTTGTTTGGCCATTTATGGCCCCACTGCACCCCTCTTGAATTGGGTGCTTTGGTACAGTGCGGTGTGGTTGGGAGGCGGACGTTGTAGCCCCACGGGCCTACCGCCACGTGGATGCCTTGGCGGGCTATAAATAGTGGTGGCCGCCTGCGGAGAGATTCACATCCACACGGTATGGCCTATCCCAGATCCTTCCTTCGAGGCCTCGTCGAAGAGTCCCTTGAGCCGCCCTAGCGGGTGGCATTTTGAGAGCAGCACCGGATTCAGAGGAAGTTCTGCGTCGGGGGTGCATATGTCCCCTTTCGCTCTGTGGCAGGATTGAGAGGAAGCTCTGCGAAATGCGCATAACTCCCCCTTATCCTAACCACTGGTAGAGCGGAAGGTTATGACCACCCCCTACACGGATCGCTCCCTGGGATGAAGTGCGTAGGATCCATCCCTTTTGCGGAATGGCCCCCGCCCTTTGCCCCGGGGGAGTTGATGGCGTGCTGCCCCTCTCCCGAGGGCAGCCAAGGATGTGCCTACTGGGAAAGTCACAACAGTTCGCCTGTGTGACCCCCCGGTGATGACGCATACTTGGTTGTTGGTTGATGGCGCTGCCGTCGTTAGTGTGGTTGGCGGGCTCGGAGCTGTCCAAGCATGGCGGGCTCGGTGCTGGCTAACGGCAGAGTCCTTGATCATGGAGCAGCTGGGGCGACTTAGCCGTAAAGTGCCCAACTAACTCCGGAGGGAGGGCGCGGCCCGGGGCATTCTGAAGACGAGGCGGCGGCTGCTTTCCCACAGCCGCAGCACGCCCGACCGAAGTGACCCATGGGTCGTGACGCCGCCGCCCGACATGTTCTTGTATATCAGGCAGATGTTTCCTGGGCCTCGTGGCTGGGTTACTTGACCTTGATATATGGTTGCGTCGGTCGGTGGCGTGGTAGATAAAGTGGGTGCCCCGCGGGCACCCTTAGTTTTTGACCTGTTGACCTGGGATTTCGCTTCAGTCCAATTTTTCGTGTTTTTGGTGTCTGATGATTGGGTCTTATCCCTTATGGCTCTTAGAGAGCATGTATCCCCTGCAAGAGTTAATATTTGAATATATCCAAAAAAGAGAGGGTGTTTGTGTTTACCTGTATGGACCTCCGATGCGTGAGGCTTTCCCCGTGGTGCGACGCCAGCCCCCGAGTCTTTACTCGGTGTAAAGAAAATCGTCTCGGTTCGGTGTCGTCTTTTTTATTCGTTCCCCGTGCATCCCTCTGCGGGAAGGGGGAATATGAGCCGAACCATGCTATCCTCGAAGCGGACGAACCATGGCTGCTTGTCGAGTTACTATCGAGCAAATTTGAGTGGGGTGCTCGGTTCCCGTTTGCTAGGGTTCCGGCTTGCGGTAAAAGTCGTGGCTCACCCCAAATCGGTTTCATTTAGTAGCCGGGTCCGTTCGATGGGTCCTGGGGGCCTGCTACCTTCCTTCGGTAGGAATACCATGAACCAATCATCCATGGAGATGGACTCAAATACGAAATCTGGGAATGACCTTGGCATCCGATTGCTAGGCTAATGACCGCTAGCGTGTCCATTCCCTGTTCGCCCCTCTCTCTATTGTCCTGAGACGGCCGTTTTGAACCCTGGTGGGTCGGCCTTCGTATCTCTGGACCGTAGTGGGCCATCGGGGCATCTATAGCCCTTATCCCTTTTGCTTACCTGGGCCCATGGGCCGTCGACGCTCGTTGCGCCACGTGCGCACCCCTCCGACCTTTGCAAGTCAGTCGCGTCGGGAGTTCTCCCGAGACACGCTCGCGCTTGGGAAGCATGTGCCTTGGCTAGGGATGCATGTGTGAAATCTATGCGCGCGGCTTGGTAGGCCCAGGGTGGATCCTTTAATGATGATGGATACGGGATACGAATCGGAACGAGGAAGAAAAAACGAGTGGGAACAGTTACCTGCCGTAGCGCGTGCAGCTCCTGATATTCCTACGAGCAGTGGAAAGCGAAGTGGTCGAGCGGACGCATTTAATGGGGCTCGGATGGTGGGCCCGAGGCATGGTGTGTAGACTTGACGGGGTGACGGTCCACCTTCCGGGTTCCTACAAATATCCGAGTGTCGCGTCATCATCCCCCCGCGTTTGTACTGCTTGCCCTCTTCGTCTCCTACCCCCACTCGAGCCGCCTCCACTTGCACCAAGGGTTTGCGCCGCCGTGCTCCTGCCCTGGTCACTCATTCTGCCGCGACGCAGATCCTTCCCCGAGCGCACCCCCCATGGTTGGAGATCAACCTTCAAGGAGTTGGGAGCGGTGCTCGCTCGTTCGGGAGCGGGCACTTGAGCTGGTGCGAGAGGGGCTACTGTGCTCCAAGCATTCCACCGGTGGTGTCGTCAAGTGGATCGTCCCCACCGGTGCCGACGTCCCGGCACCGCCTGAGGGGTACGTGGTTTCCTTCCTCCCGTTCCACGAGCACGGGTTCGGGACCCCTCCGACTCGCTTCCTGCGGGGGGTTCTTAACCATTACGGGATTGAGCTTCATAACCTCAATCCCAACTCCGTTCTTCACCTCGCGGCCTTTGCGGCCATGTCGGAGGGAATGCTGGGGGTGGAGCCGGATTTTGTGTTGTGGAAGCATTTCTTCTAGGCGACGGTGTTCCTTGCCAAGTCCGGCGGCGCGAGATCGGTGGCGTCCTGCGGGGGGTGTGCGCTTAGCCTCCGCTCCTCCAACCTGGCGTCCTACATGCCGGCGCGAGCGTCTTCGTCGAACCGGGGGTGGCACTCGTAGTGGTTCCACATCCGGAACCACCCCGAGGCGCCGCTCCCGGTTTTCACAGGCCTGCGCTTCGGGGAGGAGCCTCCCCACTGGCATCACGGCCCGACCCCACGCGAGCTCGCTAGGATACAACCCTACCTCCAGAGCCTAACCGAGCTCCGGAAGCATGTGCTCAACCTCGCGGGGGTCGTCGCGCAGTTCCTTCGGTGCTGGGTCCTCCCACTAATGGTGCGGATGCTCCCGCTGTACGACATGGTGCCCGGAGCACCACGCGAAGGGACCGCCATGGCGGCCGAAGAGTTGAGCTTCGACTGCACGGTCATGATTATGGGGGGACTGCTGGGGAACACGTTCACCCTGACGACATCGGGCGCTGCCCTCCGATGCGCCCGGATTCCACGTCCGTCGATCTGGTGAGTGCCGACGACTTGGTGTTTATTTTCTCTTTTGTGTTGCCTTCTCTTGCCATTAACGTCCCACGGGTCTTTGGTCTTTTCCCCGCAGGGGCCCCGCTCGTCGGTGCGTCACGTGGCCGCCCCCCTTCCCGTTCTGCCGGCACAGCGGTTGGCGAACAGGGAGTGGAACGCGCGGCAGCGAGCGGATGCCGTCGAGAGGAAGAGGAGGAAGGCCGAAAGGGCGATGAGACGCACAGAGCTGGAACAGCGGCGAGCGAGACAACGCCACGCTGCCGAACCGATGGAGGAGTCCCGTACCGATTCAGACGAAGGCAGTGGGGACCCCAGTGGGGAGGACGGCGATGATGATGATGACGACGAGGGCGGGCGTCTTGGACCTGAGGTGGCGCCAGCCCCACTGGCAGCCGGAACGCAGCGCTACCCCGTGGGGTCTGCGCTGGCAGCGGAGGCGCTCCCGGCTTGGACGCTCGGTGCGCCCTGGCCCTAGGGGGGTTCCGGGAGTGGCGTTGCTGGAGACGCCCCGGTGACTCCCTGCTCTTCCACATCAGGGTTCGAACAGAGCGGGAGTTCGGGCACCGTTGGCCGCAACGGGGTGGAGCCGAAGCGGAAACGCATCTTCTCCGATGGGTGAGTTTGTCACGCTTGATGTCTTCCTCTGCCCTGTCAACAGGGAAAAGATTGCCCGTGATTTGCGACAACCGTATCGAATATTTTAAGACTGCCGGCGGCTCTGCATATGCGGGATGGAAGAGACCGCGCCGAGGAGACCCATGGTTGCGGATGTCGAGGAGACCCCGCCGTCTGAGGTGCCAGAGGACGCAACGGCGGCGGTCGTGACGGGAACAGTCAGCGGGAACGACGCCGACCTGATGGGTGCGGTTGCCGACATCGTCACCGCCCTGCCTGAGGACAGGGTGGCTGGCGCGAGTGAGGAGGAGCCCCTGGGCAGCCCCCTTCCTCCCAACATGCCAGCCCAGGGCATCGCGTGTAGGAATACGAGGTTGCTACGCTAGCCGGAAAACAAAACTTTTCGACCTCATAAACCAGGATCTACTGCTAGTTACAGGTTACGGGATTACCACTAGACGTGCAGGTGCAGCGGAAGATGACTTGATGTAGTTGTGCGCGTCGCAGCAGGCAGTGCAGTTGCGTGGTCGTCCATCTCAACGTCCCCTTCGCGCGGTTCGTCCTTGTGCTCCAGATGTAGCACCTCCGAGGAATCCCACACGTACAGGGAGGAAGCGTTGCGCCTCCGGACTGCTAGGTCCACGAGGAGCAAAAGGCACGAGCGTGGGGAGGCGACGATGGCTGCCAAAAGGCGTGGGTTAATTCGCCCCGCGCCCACCCCTTGCTTATATAGGCGTCCTGATGAGCTCCCACGGTGGAGGCCCATTAGTAACCCTAAACCTAGTCTAACCCGAATTAGGCTTCCAGCCCTTTAAGCGTGCGACCCTATGGGCTCACGCATACATAGACATGGCCCAAGTACTCTTACTCGACCAATAGTTGATAGTGGCCTCTAGCAAGGCGTGTCAACTCCTATGCATACGCTATGATCATATCAGACGAACCACTATGACCATGTACATGTTATTCCCTTTGCCACTCGATATATGGTTCAACTCGTGGGTTAACACTTAACCCAAGCACGGCCATGCATTTGTTGATCCAATCACATGAGTGATCCAGTGATATCTCTCTCACGAAGAGAGGGGCAAATTCCATCTTGATTGTCTATGTCTCACAACATGTTTCCCGACCACCCAATGACCACCTTTATAACTACCCAATAACGGAGTAGCGTTTGATAGTCCCTAAGTAGATCGTTTCACATCTTGAGTACATACCACAATCTCAGGTCTAAGGACATAACGTACATGACATGAATAGAGACTTTCTCTTGTTGGGTCAGTCCAGCCTACATGTCTCACATGTGCCCACATTGTTAGTTTGACATCTCCATGTCTATGACTTGTGAAACATAACCATCAACTAATACATGTGCTGGTCTAATATTCAAGTGTGCTCTTACAAGAATGTCGACCAGGGACAACTTTTAGAATAACCATTCAGGTAATTGAGTTCCACAAACAATTCACATAATTATCAATCAATACTAGTTGTCTATAATGGATATTCAAAGAACACTTTATTAATCATGGATACAATCGGAATATAATCATCTTCATGATTAGCTCTAGGGCATATTCCTAACACCGCGAGTCCCCCGTCCTTCTCCGAAGGGGAGGTGGCGGCTGCCCAGGCATCGAAGGCCGTCTTCTCCCAATCCAGCGCGACTTCGCCAGGCGAGACGACCGAGGTTATGAGAGAAGATGCCTCCAGGGCCCTGTGTCGCCTACGTCCTGACCGTCGCACCTTCGGGGAGGGCGACCAGCTCATCTGGGCTGACCAGGGGAATCGGGGTCCCCTGTGTTCACGTTGGATGACCGGCGCGAGCTTCACCATTGGAATTGGGTGGCGGGTGCCCGTCAGGATCTTGGCTTCCGAGTCACGCGGTACCTGGAGCAGATCTAGAGGGCCATCACATTGTTCAACGAGGACTTCTCGCATCATGGCAATGTGAGCGATCGTTTTGTTCGCGGATGTTGTTTGTTCCTATTTGTCGAATTCCTGATGCCCTTCTTTGTGTAGATCTTGATGGCGACCAGCATTGAGAAGTCGGAGTTCCTCCATTGAGAGGCCAACCGGTGGACTCCCGGGACGTGGACGCCCGTCGAGGAGGCCGCCTTGGCGGAGGACCTCGTCGCGGCTCGCCGCCACGTAACGGAGCTGGAGGAACAGTTGGGCGCTTCGGAGTCGAGCGCGGCGGATGCCCAGGCGTTGGCGCTGCGGACTGCCAGCGACGTCGTGTGGATGGAGCAAGAGCGGAACGCGGCCCATGCTGACGCGGAGGCAGTCCGCCAGATGTTGGCGGATGAACGCTCAACGCATCAAGTTGAGATGGAACGCCTGACGACCGAGCGTGACGCCAAAGCGGAGGGGCGACATCGAGCTGGCTCGGTGCTGGTTTCGATGGAGGAGGAGCGTAACACCATGTGGCGTCACCGCGACGTCAACGGTCGAGAGCGCGACGTCGCAGTGACCCACCTTGAGGACTTGACCAACAGGGCGCGTGAGCGCAGTGTCGACGCCGACCGGAGGATCCTGGAGTTCTGCGCCCAGGTAGGCGAATTGACGACGGTCGTCTCGCAGCTCCGTGCAGCAGTCAACGGCCTAGAGCAAGAAAACGCAGGTACGTTTCCTCCTTTTGCTGATTTGCCTTGGCGTTGTGAGTAGTTAGTTTTCAGAGGTTGAGGTCGTTTTTCTTGTTGTTTCAAGGTTGCAGGCCGGCGCGCAGGAGGCGCGGGCGTTGCGGGAGGCCGTGCACGAGGTGTGCGACCTCTTCGGCGTGGCAGCCGTCGTCGGTGGCTCGGCAGCGGCCAGGATCCGCGTTGGCCTGCTGTGGGAGCGGGACCAAGCGCGGATCTAGGAGGCCCTGCGCATCGGGGTCCACCGCACGATGGCCATCGTCGCCTGCCTCTACGACGCGGTGACCCCTGTGCTTGTCAGCTTAGGGTACCCCCCAGACGCCCCAGAAGACCTGCTCGACCGGATTGAGGCCGATGCGGAGGATCCTGCAGCGATCCTGGCCGCCAATCTCAACGACGATGTGTTCCCGCCGCCGGAGGAGTGACCCTGCGTGGTCAGAGATCAGGGCCGAGGGCCCTTGTAACAAACAAACTAAGTTATCTTGTGTTGTGCCCCTGGGAGGGCTTTTTGACCACTTTAACAACTCTTTGGTGAGCTCATTTTAAATTTGTTTGCTTGTTGGTTTTCGCATTTGCCTTTTTCTTGGGCTACTTGCCTGACTTTCCCTGGGAGGAGCTTTGATCTGTTCGGGTGTGAGGTCGGGTGGAGATAAATGGCTCCGGGGAGCCAGAGTATTTCGCGGCCCTTTTGGCACAGTCCGGCGAGATCTCTTCTCTCGGTGGGGGAGTTCAGGCTTTCGCCTAGCGGGTTTGGCAAAGCGATTTTGAGCAAAAATGTTTTTGCAGTGAAAGACAGGGGGTTACCCCCTTCCCAGCCTCCGAGCGAGGTGTGTTCTGGCGCGCGCCGAGAGTGCACCTTGCTAAGCGGTCGGTCCAGGGGTTCCCGCGTTTTTATTCCTCTAACTTTTTGCTCTTAAGGAAAGATTACATGCGTATGTACATGGTGATAGGTATACTAGAAAATAGTAGAAAAGTGACATAGCTGTTGGTGCCGTGGGCGTCCGAGCTCCTCGCGCTCTAGGGGTCGACGTCCATCTTGTCAGCGGCTTCGATCGCTGCCACCAGCTCCTCGCTTCGCACCTCGGCCATGGCGTTCTCGCAGCAGTCCACCTCGCACTGGTACGCCACCTTAACGTCGGAGGAGACTGTGATGATGCCGTGCGGCCCCGGCATCTTGAGCTTGAGGTAAGTGTAGTTGGGAACAGCCATGAACTTCGCGTAGCACGCCCTCCCCAACACTGCGTGGTAAGTCCCTCGGTACGCCACGACCTCAAAGGTGAGATACTCGGTCCAGAAGTTGTCCGGCTCCCCGAACGTGATGGGCAGGATGATCTGCCCCAGGGGTACCGTTTGTCTCTCGGAGATGATTCCCTAGAAGGGAGCCCCTGAGGATCGAAGCTTCTCCCTTCGTAGACCAAGGGCCTCGAAGGCATTGTAGTACATGATGTTGAGGCTGCTACCCCCGTCCATCAGTACTTTGGTGAAGCGCACACTCCCTATGATTGGGTCCACGACGAGCGGGTAACAACCCAGGTGAGGAACGTGGCTCGGATGGTCATCCCGGCCGAACGTGATGTCGGGCTCCGACCAGTCAAGGAAGGCCGGAGTTGCCGGGGCGACAACAAAGACCTCGCGCCGCTCCTTCTTCTGCCGACACTTGCAGCTGTAGGCTTCTGGGCCTCCGAAGATCATGAGGAACTTGTTGATGTGGGGGTAGGAGTCTTCGCGACCCCCGTCCCCGTCGTGGCCCTCTGATTCCTTTGGCTCGTCCTTGTCAGGGACGGCCTTGAAATACCTGGCCATCATGTCACACTGCTGGAGAGTGTGCTTGACCGGCCCGTTGTGATATGGGCACGACTTCGTGAGTATGTCGTCGAACTTGCCCACCTTCTTCCTGCCCTGGGGACGGGGAGGCTTGCGGTCTGCCGCTGCGACTAGGTTGTCGCCGCCGCCACGCTGCGGCTTACCCTTCTTCTTGTTCCTGTTCGGGGCGCGGTTCGAGCCGCCTTCGCCGGTAGTCTCGACTTCCTTGCCCTTTCCCTTGTCGGGGTGGAATATTGCGTCGACCGCCTCTTCTCCCGACACGTAGCTCATGGCGATGTTAAGGAGTCATTCGGTGGTGCGAGGGTTGCTGCGGCCCAGCTCGTGGACCAACTTTTTGCAGGTCGTGCCTGCGAGGAAGGCCCCGACCACGTCTGCGTCGGCCGCCGTTGGGAGCCTTGTGCACTGTTGAGGGAAGCGACGGATGTACTCCCGGAGAGACTCGTCCACCTTCTGTTTGCAGCTGCGGAGGTCCCAGGGGTTGCCTGGGCGCGTGTAGGTGCCCTGGAAATTCCCGACGAAGTCCTGTCTCAGAGACTACCACCCATTGATGGTGTTGGGTGGCAGATGCTCGAGCCACGTGCGGGTTGAGTCCGAAAGATGATGGGGTAAGTTGCGGATGATGAAATCGTCATCGTCCGCGCCGCCGGTCTGATAGGCGAGGCGGTAGCCGTCGAGCCAGAGCCCGGGGTTCTTTTCCCCGGAGTACCAGACGACGTTGGTTGGTTGTCGAAAAGGGTGCGGGAACGGCGCGCACCGGATGTGGTGAATGAACGCCAAGGGGCCTGGTGTCTCCGGCGCGGGAGGCCGGTTTTCATCGCTGTCGTATCGGCCGCCACGTTGGACGTGGTAGCCTCGGCTTGCGCCGTCCTGCTTGGCGTGCTTGCGCGCGTTGAGCATGTAGCGCACGTCGCGCTTTTCGCCTACGCGAGCGTGCACGGTGGGACGCCGGTGTTCGGCCGGTGTGGGATCCAGATGGACCGACCCCTCGCGGTCGCCGGGAGCCGCGCCAGCTGGGTGGCCGGTGCTGAGCCCATGCCTCCGCGACATGGAGCTCTCGGGCTGTTGTTCCGTGGCCCGCTCCAGAAGGGTCTTCAGCTCGTCGTGAGCGAGCTTGCCGTCGGGAGCATCTGGGATCGGAAGGTTGCGGAGCAGCATCCTTGCTGCCGCGATGTTCTGGCTTGCCCGTGTGAACTGCGGCGTGTCGTGCCCATCGTTGATGATGCGGTGGTGCACCGCCCGGGCCTCCCGACGAGCGCGAGGCTCCACGGTATCCCTGGCAGCTTCGCGCTCGAGCTTTTCACGCTCGAACGTCACCTTTCGCTGCCGCTCCGTGAGCTGTTGCTCTATGTCGCGGAGGTCGCGTAGCTGTTGCTGCCATGCCTCCGAAGACTGCGGGTCAGGCCTTGGCTGGGGTACCGGCACACTCGTCTGACGGATGGCCGTGTGGTTGTCGTCGCCGTCGTCGTCCCCTTCGTCGATAAGGATGGGGTCGACGGCAGTTGCGGGTGGAGGTGTGTCGCACATGAAGCACTCGCGGTCATGGTCCTCGTCGGGATCGCTCGAGTCAAAGTCGAGCAGATAATCGCCGGCTTGGAGGAAGCCGTGAAGCGCCTCCTGATCCTCTAGACCGTCGAAGTACAGGGGGTCCCAGGGATCAGTGCTCCCACGACTTGAGCCGGTGTAAGGTGTGGCCTCCGAGCTCGTAAGGAGATCGGAGGTGGAGCGAGAGTGGTGGGACGCGAGCCCCATTCGTCTCCCTTCCGTGGGGTCAGCGTGGAACCACGCGGCCACCATCTCCTCATACGACGCGGTGGCATTCCTCATGCCGAAAGGTTGCGCCTCCGAGACAGGCGTTTTGACGTGCCCAGGGGAGAGCGGCTGCCCTCCCGCGAGCTGCGCCGTCATGTTAGCGAACGCGAAGTAGAAGTCGCGCAGAGACTCCTGAGTTGGTGGGGGTCCCTGGAGAATGTCGAGCTAGCGCTCGAACGGACAATGATCATCCCGTGGGACGACCGCCCGATGAGCGGCTTATTCCCCAGAGGGAGACAGATGGAGGTGGGCCATGGATGCGGTGATGGAGTCCACGACTACCTCGGAAGATGCCGCAGGGCGATGGAGAGCCAGGTTGGTCCCCTGCCCGTGGCACTGGAAGTCCAGGCTACCAAAACGAACAATGGAGCCTGGAGCGAAATCAACATGGTGATCAGCCATCCGAAACTCAAAAATACGAGTGACACGCAAAGGTCCCCTACCTGGCGCGCCAACTGTCGGTGTCTAAAATGGCGGGGTCTAGATGGTCAATGAGTAAATTTCTAAGCATGTCGGAGTTCGGATGGTTGCGCTCGGAGAACACAGAGGTTTATACTGGTTCAGGCACGAACGCCCTACGTCCAGTGTGTTGCAGGGTCGTATTACCGAGCGCGGAGAGCTCGTAGAGGGGAGCTACAAGCTTTGGTGAGAGAGGGAAGCGCCTTCCCAGGTCTCGTGCGTATGAGGTTCTTGGTTCTGGTGTGTGCTCGCGTGTGTGCGAGTTTGAGTGTGTGTGAATGAGTGTTCGAGAGTCGAGAGCGCTAGATTGGGGGTCCATTCCCTCCCTTTATACGTAGGGAGAGACGGAGGAGTAGAGTAGAGAGAGAGAGGTAGTGATCGTGGGCCCGACTTAGGCTGCTGCCGCGGGAAGGCTTCGTCCTCATCCTGTCTTCCTTCCTGAAGAAGATTGGGCTAGTAGACACATGCCTGAGCCCTGTTCGTCCTTGTTGTGCTGTAGCCATGCACCTTGTGACCGGGAACCCTGCTGTCCCCTTTTCTGGGCATGGGCGGAGGCTGTCGCACAGGACTAGGCACCCCCGCGTTTCGTCACACAGGGCTGATGACGCCCTAATTCCTGTTGAAGTGTCCGTCGGGGACATGCCGTGGATGTAACACGTAGAAGTCATCGGCTTAGGCAGCACAAGACCTTGTACCACAGGATGAACAGAGGTCAGCATGGCGACTCATGCCTTAAGCCCCATGCCTGAGGACGGAGAAGATTGTGGACCTTTTGACTATATGGGCTAGGGCACCCTAGGCTGTGGATGGCGATGAGATCCCCGAGGGCGAGGGATGTCATGGATGACATTCGCTGGGCACGGACGGTGCCAAAGAGCCCCCGAGGGTAGATGACGTCACGAGCGACGTCACCTAGACTCGGGCGAGGCGGAGGAGCTCCCGAGGGTTGATGACATCTCGGATGACGCCGCCTTGGCTTGGGCGAGGCGGAAGAGCCCCCGAGGGTCGATGACATCTTGGATGACGCCACCTTGGCTCAGGCGAGGCGGAAGAGCCCTTGAGGGTCGATGACGTCTCGAATGACGCCACTTTGGCTCGGGCGAGGCGGAAGAGCCCTCGAGGGTCGATGACGTCTCGGATGACGCCACCTTGGCTCGGGCAAGGCGAAAGAGCCCCCGAGGGTCGATGACGTCTCGGATTGATTTTGTTTTTGTGGAGCCCGGTAAATTGGGTACCCTATTTCTAGGTATTCGACACTTGATACCGAGATGAGTCCTTCCCTGCAATTTCAACACCAGAACCAGTTCAAAGACTGGTTACCACAGAAAAGACCTTTTCCTCAAATCAATAACACAAACCCTAGCACAAGATATACTGCAAGAAGTAAACAACTAAGGGACCAACACACATGACACAAGGGATTATCCCGTGGTTCAACTCGCCACCAAGGCTTGCCTATGTCCACGTTGTTGAGGTGCCACAAAGTCTAGGAGCTTTGCAACTCCTCCTAGGTCTCAAGTCAAGGAAGTGAATCCTTGAGATGAGGGGTAATCTCTTAACTTCACACATCGATTACAAATCTCCCTGGGTTGCCACACAAGAGGGGCAAGCTCTAGGGCGACACCTAGCCGGCTAGGAGCAAGCTCCAAGGGTAACAAACCCTAGCACCGCCGGCCAAATGAGAACCACAGGCTCTTAGACTTTGGGAAGTAGTAGATCCGCTCTCTAGGAGTGTTTTGCTGCTTTTTCCCTCAAGAATCTATGGTTGGAAGTGTGAGATTTCTTGGAGGATGAAGGTCAACAATGGAGTGAGAGAGAGGGAGAGAGAGCTCTGTTTCAAATGGTCGGATTCAGAGGTTGACGAAGGGGTACAACACTGGGTAGGTGGAGAGCTTTCCAGCGGATATTTATAGTCGAGAAAAACTGCTGGGAAGGGAGGGCAGCACTGCCGCCCTAGCTCAGAGTGTCTGCTGGTTCTGAGATTTGGACTGGACTCTGAGCTAGCTAATTGTATGTCATAGATAGAGATTGAGCATGTGATTCACATTTGACCATAACAGCACTAGAATTCCCCTTAATAGTACGACATACCTATACTCAAATTCAAACCATAAATGAATTTAAACCTTTGATGAGTAGAGAAGCCACCATAAGAATTAGGGTACCTCCACCTTCTCTATGTATTCCTTTTTTTGTCATTACCTGCTTGTCATCTCAATATATCTCATTAGTTCTTGAATTAAGCGGTCATCAACACCAAAAGCCACTTAGGGCTTGATTGCACTTTTAATCTCCCCCTTTTTGGTGATTGATGACAACCCAATTCAAGCTTACAAAAGATAATAATAAATCTGAGATTTACAAGTCATGGGTGTAGAGAACTCCCCCTGAATATTTGAATTGAGATTTGAATTCTCAAATTGGTATTAGAAACCAAGTTTCACATATGTAAAGTGATTTGGGGCCTCCCCTAACATCCATACTTGTTGTGGGGTGCTCAAAATATGTGTCACATGAAAGTATGTGATGCATATGACAGTTATATAAGAAAAGCGCACACAACCCTGGCTGTTGTAGCAGGGGGCGACACTGTCGCCCTGGCTACAACAGTCGGGTAATAGACAGGTTTCTACAACAGATAAAACATGTCTAACACAACATTAGCACATAATATGACAAGCTAAATCGAAATCCATAAATACATGTCCATATCCAACACAAATAGAGTCAAACTAGTGCCTTATTACATAAAATAGAGTTTTGGGGCGACACTCAACCTTGCAAACTAACAAACTAGCTCTCAATGGATATGACATGAAGCACACGCTGCAACGAAAATATTGACCCCCCTAAACTTCTCCCCCTTTAGCATCAAGCACCAAAAAGAGAAGAAAAGAGAAGGGAAACCAATCGCTCCTCTTCGTCACTACTGGAGACGTGAATGGCGCAACCAGCCTAGTATGTGGTCTGTGTGAAGCGCGGACGGGCTAAGCGGCGAGGTGGTGGTGCAGCGGTAGAAGTACCTGCAACCTCCTCCTCATCCTGCTGCTGCTACTGACGACGAGGCCTCCTGCCATAAACACGGTCACAAGGATCCCACTGAGAATTGTCCCACTGACCCTGCTCTCTGATCTCCTGCTCATCATCATCATCATCATCATCTTCCTCATCGCTTTACACTGACAAACAAGGCAAGTTGGGAAACATGGGAGGGTCTCCACTGGTGCAAGCGGTGGAAGACCGACTAACTCTCTAGCTCCCCTGATAGCCTCCCTGTCCGCCACCTGCTCCTCATAAGTGATTCTGGCCTGATATGTGCATGTGGTAAAGATGACCTTGATCTAGTCTCCAAACTTCTTCATTCTCATCCCGCTCCTGGATCTGAAATTTGAGCGAGAGCGAGAGCGAGAACCCTCTGGAATGTCCCTCTTCCTGTGAGATGTACCACCACCTGTGGAAGGTGGGACTGGTGGAGCAGTAGCTGGTGGTGGACCTCCTCTGGTCTTCTTGATCACACACATGATGTGCTCACAATCCTTGGGATATCTCCTCCCAGTGACCCTCTCAATCATGAACTGAAGGTAAGGAGCATAAGGTAGTCTCCTCCTGGCATCATCCAAAGCAGTAGCTAACTCAACCCAAATGAACCTGAGAATGCTGAATCTCTCACCATTGGGAAACTGTGAGAGCACATTGGTGATATAACCATTAAGATCTGTGGCATTGTCCTTTGGGATAATTGTTACCCTGATGAAGTTGTTCAGATGTAGTAGATGCTCCTGAGGTTGGTCCTAAAGTAGTTAGGCACATCATGAACCTGATCCTCCCATATGTAGCTCACTGTGTGTGGCTCAGCTCTAGGACCCTGGTGGATACTAGGTAGTCTTGTGCTCCCTCCCAAAGCCAAGTATGCGACAAAAAGTAACATACTCACAACGGTAGTGGCGACCATGAGTCATCCAGTGTATCTGATCAACCTCTTGATCCCAGAAATAAGTAGCATAGAACTAAGAGAGAATCTCTGTGTTCCAATCATACCTGAAGCCCATAAGATCAGTCATCTGAAAACGGTCGCACAGAGATTCTCTCTTAGTTCCATGCTACTTATTTCTGGGATCTTATATGAGTGTCATCGACTTATATGACCGCTCTCAAGCTCTAGGAAGTCAATATACTGCATCTTGCATATCTTGTTCGCTGGCCTGGCAAAGATGGCGGTAGCATAGAAATTGGAATGAAAGACATTCCAAAAGGGATAATCAATACCTCGCATCTTTGGCATAGTGTAGGGATTGACAGCCCTTGTCTCCTAGGTAACCTTACAAGCTCTGAAGTAGTCAGTGACAGGATGCTGAACCGTGTCCTGAGGTGCTGCAAGAAAGAACTCACCCTCAACATCCTACATGTACCCATGATCAAACTCTGTGATGTATAGGGGTGTCTCTGGCCACTGAGGAATGATGTAACCTTCCATATGATCTCTCTCTTATTGATCAAAGGATGCATCTCTGTCGAACAACATCTGAACCTTCCCACTGTCCTTGCGACTTGGCACCTTGCCAACCCGCTTCCTCCTGCCACCGACTGCACTTCCTTCACCACCGGGATTCATCTATGCAACACTTATGGAGACTAGATAAGAAAATATATATGATAGTGTGTAGATGAAATTAAAAAATAGGGGTTAAACAGAGGAAGAAATTCAGAGAAGAACCCAAGTGGAAGCATGTTGTTTGAATCAGCAGGTGTAGGGCGGCACTGCCGCCCCGTGAGGCTGATATTGTGTAAGTGCATTTGCCCCCTAGGAACTAACACGCTTATCCTAAGCATATTCACAGGTGTTGGTTATTGACAAGCTTAAACGATGAAATATGGTGATTGAAGCACCCCCAATTTTCTCTCTATGGAAAGCGGACTAGCTCAAGTGCCAAATAGATTTATTCATTTGAATTGAGTCATAGGAAAAGCCGCACTACCAAGAGGGATACATGTTTGGCTAGCTTGAAGAGGGTAAGGTTGCTCAAGTTATTAGTATAGAGACGCTTGAGAGACGCTGTGCGAAACGGGCACTTAGAGGAGTGTTTTGGTGGCTGTCTGCAAGCCACCGGTAGTACTGGTCTACCACCGGTACTACCGGTGGAGGTCCGGTAGTACCGCTCAGGTACCGGTGGCGCTCTAACGCATGTGAGGGCATTAGCCCTTTTTGCACATCCGGTGGTACCGGTCACACACCGGAAGTACCGGTGGACAGGTAGTACCGGTACCCCACCAGTAGTACTGGTAGTACACAGCACGCCCAGCTCTGCTTTGACTTTTTCCAATGGTCACTTTCTGACCGGTAGTACCGGTGCTGCATCAGTAGTACCGGTACCGCTTCGGGCGGAGCAACTTAAAGTCTATCTCTTCCCCTCTCTCACACAATCCACTCATTCATTCACTTCCCACACACCTAGAGACGAAAAAGAGCTCTCCAAGCTTGACTCACCCCCTTCTCTCTCCCTCTTGCTCTAGAACTTCGAATCTTGCTAGCTTAGAGTGAGAGAAGCGAGATTAGAGAGCAGGGAACTTCGATCTACGACTTGAGAACTTGGATCCCTCTTCTTGCCGGCCGGATTTGTGTCTTTTACTCTTGGGTTCTTGGAACCCTAACCGGCTAGGTGTTCTTCGTGGTTGCCCGTGTTGCTTCATTTGTGAGGGCACCCCGAAGTGTTTGTATTCACCCTTTGATTCTTAGTGGAAACCTCAGGCTAACCTTTGTGGTTGCTTTGAGAGACGCAAGGAGGTGGAAGAGACTCCGACCTTTGTGGTCACCTCAACAACGAGGACGTAGGTGCTCCTTGTGTGGAGACCGAACCTCGGATTAAATCCCGTGTCTCGTGTGCTCTCTTCTATTTCATATTATTGTGCTATCACTTGTTGTTCTTGTTCTTCGTGTTCTTCCTCTCTCTCTCTCTTGCTCTTAGGGTTGGAGAGGCCGATCTACGATTTGGTGAAGAAGCAAGGCAAGCGGAGTACTCCTACTACCTCTACATCATCCAAGGACTGTAAGGAATTAGTAGATCTGAAATCTAAGTTGTTTCCCATTGAGATTTCATAGTTTTCGTAGGAAGTCAGTGCAACTGGCAGTAGCACCGGTCTCCCACCGGTAGTACCGGCCTACCACCGGTAGTACCGGCAGTACTAATTTCTGCATCAAGTTTTTTGAGTTTCAGGTTTTTAGAATTGCCTATTCACCCCCTCTAGGCCAATTAGGTCCTTTCACATTGCCGCCCTCAGTTGCTCCACTGGATTTTCTCCAGTTCTCTTTCTGTGCCTAAATCCTGGTTTCAATAACTTCTACATCTTGTCAAAATTTCAGAATCATAGTCTTCTTAAATAGAATATGATGCCCTAGCTAAGGATATGAAGGGTAGCATATATTTAGAAACTAAAATTTTGAACTAGGGTATGGATTCAGCACATCTGGGCCTACTCATCCCATGAAAGAGAAGCATAGCAGATGGATTCTGCCAGGTGCGGCACTGCCGCCCTGCTCCTGTTCACCCGAGATGAGTGAATCCAAATCCACCAAATCCAAGCCCTAATCCTAGTTCCAATCCCTTCATACACCTCCCAAAAACATGAATCCCCAACTAGAACCATCACATTGCATAGATCAAACCGAAAAAGATTAGGTTAGGGTTTCACCTTGCTTCGAAAACATGGGATTGAAGGGGAAAGAGGAGAGGGTTGCCTTCCACAAGCAGTACGTACACAAATCTCGCAAAAAGTCGATGGTGGAGGGTTGAGGAGTGGCAATGCCGGCCAAGGGGCGGCAATGGAGCTCCTAGGTCACCTTTATGGAAGAGAGGAGAGGTGAGGGAGGTTCTGGATGAAGAGGCGGTGACGTGGTCGTGGGCACTCAGCAATGGATAGGTTTTATAAAGGCCCACAGATCCACGAAAGATTCACCCGATTCTGCCCTAGGGACAGAGGGCGGCACTGCCGGCCTGGGTGAAAACCCCCTACAAGGCTAAATCCAGTTGGACTATTCTTTATACTAGATATGGACATATATGCCTAAGTATCATGACTAGTAAGCATTCACCGTTACGCACAATGGTCATGAGCCTTAGTTGGTCTTTTGAAAAACGTTTTGAAACACATGATTGAAGATTTTCATAAACTTTTCCTATGTCGCTAGGTTGACAAATGTTGACGGTCCTTAAATACCAAATTCAACCGTCAACTAAACAAGGATAAGGATCTAAATGAAAACAATAGCTAGAAATAGGATTTATACTGATAGAATTCCATGAGTTTTGGTGAATGTCTATTTCTACAGGGGGGTATCATCAAATATGGAGGAAAGGCCCACATGTAAGCATTACATAGAGATAATTATCATCTGCAGGGAAAAGAATAGTCTAGAAGGATCAAGAAGGCGCAGGAAGAAACTAGAGGGCCAGCGGGCCCAGGGGCAGGGCGCCCACCCTACCCCTTGGGGCGACCGCCCTAGGTCAAGCACCAATGGGGCTCTGCCTTGTGGACCCCCTCTCCACCGCCTTTGAGGTTTCATCTAAGCCCTCCATTAAGGTTGGTTTGATCCGACGACCGACGTTCATTTGAGGAGGCTATATAAGGAAGGCCCCCTGACCCTGAGGAGAGAGCCCCCCTGAAACCCTAATTTATTATTCAAGATCCATCTCAGGAGGAGAGGTCCCTGATCAAGCCCTAGAGCCACCACATCAACTAGATCTCTAGTTCGGCATAGCTATATAGGATTAGAACTAGGAGGAGTCAATCTTCGATTGGTTTCTAGATATGTCAAGAGGATTCTTGGTAATTCTCCCTATAGTTCTTCATTTGTTTATCATTGTTCTTCAATATTATGAATATGACTTTGCTCTACTTCATTATATTGTTTATGACTTTACTCTATTCGATTATGTTCTTAGTTATATTGTTCTTAGTTTATTATGATTATATGCTTGGCTTAGTTAGATCTGATCCATATCCATGTTTAGGATCGTATAGCGTTTATCCAACAGTATTATGAATAAATAATAAGTATTGTGTAGGTGTGGTGTCTAGACCATATTAATCTGTGATTGTACCCTATATTCCGGATCGTGAGATAGATCGCGGGAGTGACAGTCCTGTTGAGTCCTTTGTAGTCCTCCTCCCGTTTATAGGGCAGGCAGAGCAGAACTATTACAGGGAAATGATTGTTATGTTTCTCATCTTCCTTAGTAATACTCACTACATATGAATATCTCTTATCTCGCCATGATTGCCAAGTATAATTGCACTAATCATAATATGCTAGACTGTATAGTTAAGAATGACTTAGAAAATATCTTTGTAGTTTGTCCTAATTCCATGCTAATGACTTGCTAGAATATCTGTTGAGGTGCTTATCATTATCTTATGTAGCTAATACATGATGATTAGTATTTATCTTTTGTTACTATTCATTCATTATCTATATTTTATGTGACATTTATCATATATTGAGAGAGATAGATGAAAACTCTCCATTACACATGCAATGATACTCATTCCTCATTTATTCCTTAGTATCCCTTCTTAGTGGTAAAAATATAAATAACGATACCTAGAATACTCCTAGTTAAAATGCTACATCGGTATAATCTGTGCGCTTGCAGAAACACATTTATATTTATTATAAGAGCAAATGCATATTTCAATACCGCATCTCTCTGCCATGCTGGGGATGATACTCATTCCTCATTTATTCCTTAGTATCCCTTCTTAGTGGTAAAAATATAAATAACGATACCTGGAATACTCCTGGTTAAAATGCTACATCGGTATAATCTGTGCGCTTGCAGAAACACATTTATATTTATTAGAAGAGCAAATGCATATTTCAATACCGCATCTCTCTGCCATGCTGGGGATGACAACTCGGCTTAAGTGGCATGAGAGGTGGTTAACTATTTTGGCGCCGTTATCAGAAATAGAAATCTTTCTACTTTTGGTAACGACGTTAAGAGATGTCAACAACAAACAAATGTGTGCTATATTTCAAACCAAGTTATGAGAATCAAATATATTTAGCTCACTACGCAAAACACAAAACCTTGTCTCATCTAGAGGCTTAGTGAAGATATCGGCTAGTTGCTTTTCGGTGCTCACATGGCGAATTGCGATATCTCCTTTTAATTCGTGGTCTCTCAAGAAGTGATGACGGATGTCTATGTGCTTTGTTCTAGAGTGACTAACTAGGTTATTTGCATGTTTGATGACACTCTCGTTGTGTTGACACAAAAAGCGTCGGATCTGCGAACACCTCGGGCTTATACCCGAACTCGATATCCAAAGGTGTGCCAGTCGATTTGACCAGTTAATCGACAAGGACGATAACTAGAACAAGATTGAACAAGACGACAACGATACGCCTAGACGTCAAAGCTCAACTTGATCAAACGCGGAACTTGCGAAGGAGACGGAGGTCGTGTAGATACAGCCCATCGAGACGTCGTAAGAACTCGTAAGTAAACTAGAACTAATGCGATTGAAAGTAGATGCTGGAAAAGTAGACAAAAGTAATAGGATTATATTTTATTGATTGATTTTTTTACACCGCCCCTGGGTACATATTTATACTCTGGTAAAAGGAGTTATACATGGACACGACTCATATCTAAACAAAACTCCTATTTTTAAGGAAATAAAACAACTCGTGCAAGAGTCGGACTCAAATTAAAATAATAAAATAATAATACTAGCATAAAAATCGCTAGTTTCCTTATCCGTTCTTCCTTACGATGAAACTTTCCATCGGCAGACTCTTTCAATCCGCAATCTCCTTCTACTGCCATCGACAACTTCCTGCTGACTTCAGCCACATCAACCTGTATCCATCGGCAATATTCCCGATCGGCACTAGTCTCCTATTTCCATCGGCAACATCCTTCTGGTCAGCCAATATCTTCTTTTGTTTCCTGAATCTCCTGTCTCCATCGGCAATCCGATTGGTGGGATTCTGACGCCGATAAAGAAAAACAACCATTTTTCTACCGATCGGTGTAACTACCCTTCTACCGATCAGTGTATCCGGTTCATATTGACACGTACAAAAAACGGTGTCAACACATGCCCCTCAATGTCAGAGTATAAAATATCTTATGCACTAAAATTTTATCTATTATAATCTTTCCCTCCAAAATACCACCGCCATTTTGATTACCGCGCGTTGTAACTGTAAATTACCAACAACCCCCGCAACTGTAACACCAACAATTATAATTTCCTCGATCACCGTGCGATATCCTTGCATATTCCTGATCATTCAGAAAAGAAAACTCGAAAACGCCCTTTAACCTAGACCTATAAAGACCACCGTCCATCTTCTCTTTTCACCTTCATCCCAACGTCATCTCCAAAGAGCACTATTCCAGCGGCGGTTCTTCTTCTCTCATCAGGAGGTACGACCCTTGCAAGAACTCCACTAATGGCGATCAACTTCACTGCTTCTGCGGTAATCTTTCCTCTTTCTCTATTGTATATATACTGCAGCTTTATCCTTCCGCATTGCCTTTCAATCCCCTCTTTCCTTTTCTCTTTGTTTTTTTGGATCTAGGAAATGCGCAACAAAATAGTGATCCCCACCGATGAGGAACATCTCTGTTGTTTAGGCCCAATGGGGAATGCCGATCCAACCAATCTCATCAATGTAGAAACCAACCGTATCCCTTTCAGATCCGAGCATTTCGATCTAGGGTTGTGGACAGACACCTTTCGCTCCTAGCCCAAACCAACCAAAGGGTGGAAGAACTGGTACCTCAGGATAACCAGATCTCAACAACTCTATTGGTCAGAGCGCAATATCGACCAATGCATCAGACTGTCCATTGCCGATATGGCAAAAAATGAAAACATGATGATTGTGGCTTCTTACTTCTGGTCCGATACAATGAACACATTTTTATTCAGACATGGACCATCCACCCCCACACTTGCCGATGTACATATGCTTACCGGCCTCGACGTTTCCTCTGCCGATCCTTCCACTCTTTTCCGCAGGAAGTCTGAACGTCGGGTAAGTACCCGCAACATCGGTGGTTGGACCGGATACATCCAAGAGTATCAGAAGACTAGATCGGTAGCCCCAAGGGAACAAGCTACCTTCCTCAACATGTGGTTGGAGAAATTCGTTTTCTATGGCAAAACAGTCGGACCTACCAACATGTATCTTCCCGCAGCGGAGCTTCTGGTCAGTGGAGGATTTCCCCTTGGCCGATACCTCCTTGGTTCAGTTTATCATCTCCTACATCAAGTATCGGAAAAATTGCTGCTAGGCGAGCCCATCGGCAACCTTGGAGGTCCTTGGTGGTTCATCAACTTGTGGCTGAACGCCCATATGCACAAATGCCTCCAATTTGATCTATTTAGCCAACAATTCCCAAGAGACATATCTGAAGATTATGTCTTTGACGATGATGAATCGGCAACCCGTTCTCCACTCAATTTCGGGGAAGCCATGATAGTGCTACCAGGAACCGATGCCAATGTTGATCAATTCGGCATGTTCTTTCATAGGCTCTACTGCGGAATTCCTGCTGCAGAACGAGTCTGGTGGCCTTATGTCGATGAAGACAATTGATTCCCACTCTCCTTCAACCTCATCGATGGGAATATACCACAAAACGAAGCAATCATGAAAGCCACCCTCATTCCCCGAGCTATTCCGGTTAGCGTCGTCGGGACCGGGAAGAACTCTCATCCATCATACAAGTTCTATTATCCATCGGCAGCGGCAAGACAACTAGCATTCGGTCAATTACCAATCAAACTTAGCTATGTTAACGTGATAAAACCAAGAGAGGTCATCTCCAGTGCTATGGATTGGAACAAAATTGTCACGCTCTCCCCTCATGCCGATGTAACTAACATCGACTTATATTCTTGGGCGCCAACATCCTTCATTACCGAATCATACAAGTCCTGGTGGCCAGAGTGGAAGGACCAACTATTTGTTCCATCATCACACTACTATCGGCATTTGATTGATGTTGATCATATCATACCCGATGACGCGGTAAGCTTATTTCCAATTACTACTTCGTTAACTTTTCAAATGTATCGGCAACTAACCCTCTGTCAACAGGTTAATGATTTGATCCCTAAAAAGAGTAAGAGCGGCAAACACTTCAACTTACGACCGATGAACCCTACATCGACAATCGGTAGTAAGGCCCCTTCATTGTCTACCCTTATGCATCACAAGGCAGTTCCCAAGGTTACTATCAGAACTCGACCATTACCAACCGATGATGCTACCCCCGTTGCCGCCGTTTTGGCACAAGCCTTCATGCTAACAAGTCTTCGTTTATCTGTACCGATCATAACATGTTTTAATCGACAATTTTCACTTACTTTGCACCAAATTCTCTTCTGCAACAGACAAGCTCATCGGCAACCATCCCAAATGTACAAACCTCTATGGCTCAACCTGCCGATGCCCCCCAAGCGCAAGGGTCAAAACACCAAGGCTCTTCAAGTGCTGCTCCACGACCAAAACGTAAGAAGCCATCAGCTCTAGCTGCATCTCCTCAAGCTCCTGCCGATACACCAACACCGGAGCCAGTATCGGCACCTATCCCTGAGCAACCACAGGCTGAGATTCCTGACCAAGGGACAACACCGTCACCGCAAGAGATGGCCGCAACAACCGAAACAGCACCGACATCGGCACCAGCATCAGTACCGGATGAAACCCCCAACCAAGGAACGGTCTCGTCGCCACAGGGGTTAGCCACAACAGTGGAAGCAGCCTCGACCTCAACACCAGCACCAGCACCAACCATCCCTCCTGCCGAAGCAAATTCATCGGCAACTTTTGCCGATCCTCAAGATACGGTTGCGTCAGCTACATCAAGCCAAAGGAGAGAAATCGCTCTAAAGCAGGTAAACTAGGAATATTCATCATAACTCTGCGATATATAAGCTTCTAACTGACAAATTTCAATTCTCATCCTTTCAGGCCCAAGACTCTCCCAACAGCTTATTCTCGTTTTCTGTTAATCTCCCAGATGACGACGAAGAAGGAGAGAGCTTTATTCATGTTCCAATCGTTCTATTGGCAGAAGCGAAATCCAAACTTGAAGCACTACTGCTCCTATTGCAACAAAACACATCTCAACTAATCCAAGATTCAAGTGCAGTAAGGGTAGCTTTCAGAGAAGTCCAAGACCAATTGTCTGCCGATGTTGAAGAACTGCTCTTCCAAGCGACATTCCTCGAGAGTCGGCAACTACAATATCAAAGAGCTTCGCGACGCATTGCCGATAGAGCTGCTCAAGCAAAATATGAAGAGGAGATACTCAAATTCAAGCAAGCTGTGGACGAAAAATACCAAGACATCGGTCGTCTGGAAGCTTCTAGTAGCGCGCTCGAGCAAGAGATCACGCGTCTATCGGCACGAAAAGAAGAGCTGCTAGTTGAGCTGAAGAAACTTGACGAAGCTCTAAGCACAGCTAGCCAAAAGAAGGCTCAACTCCCTGCTGCCACCAAAGCTTTACAACAAGAGAGAGATGCCGATGCCCGTGAAGCCCTTCTGTTGAGGAGAAAGCTCAAGCCAGTCGAGGGTTCTGCCGATGATGACGCCAGGGAAATAGAAGAAGCAGATCAAATTCGCCTTTACGCGATTTCATCTATTCAAATCCTGTTGTAATTTGTTGTACCGATAACCGTGATCTTGACGACTGTTCTTGTAATATAACGTTTCATTTGCCGATGTTTCGCATAACGACTTTTATCATCGGTACTTACATTTGTATTACTTCATGCATCTATCCAGATACTAGGATAATATTTTTTCAAATATTTACCATTGATTGCTCTGGAAAATGCAACTCCTTTGAGAGTTTGCAAAATATAAGCGTTACCAGGAACAGACTGATTTATCCGAAAAGGACCTTCCCAATTAGGAGACCACTTCCCAAACTTCGAACTTTTGGTTCCAATCGGTAAAATCAGTTTCCATACCAAATCACCATCGGCAAACTCTTTCACCTTTACCTTCTTGTTATACCATCTGGCAACCCTTTTCTTGTTCTCCTCCATACTGATTAGAGCTCTTAGCCGATGACCCGCTAGGTCTTCTAACTCATCCTTCATAAGGATATCATACTCATCGGCCGCTAACTAGTCTTGGGAAAACAATCATCTAGAACCAGTTTTAATTTCCCAAGGTAGGACAGCATCATGCCCGTATACTAATTGATATGGCGAAACCTTAGTAGCACCATGACATGCCATTCGATACGACCACAAAGCTTCATTCAGTACTATATGCCACCTCCTAGGGTTCTCTTCAATCTTGCGCTTGATAAGCTTAATTATTCCCTTATTAGTTGCTTCAGCTTGACCATTAGCTTGAGCATAATAAGGAGAAAAATTCAACACTTTGAACCCCATACCGATAGCAAATTCATCAAACTCCCCCGACGTAAACATGGTCCCTTGATCAGTCGTAATAGTATGAGGAATTCCGAATCGGTAAACAATATGTTCTATCACAAAATCTATCATGTTTGCCGATGTCACATTCTTCAAAGGAATAGCTTCAACCCACTTCATGAAATAATCAGTGGCAACGAGTATAAATTTATGCCCCTTGCTCGATGGTGGGTAAATTTGACCAATGAGATCAATGGCCCATCCTCTAAACGGCCAAGGCTTGATTATAGGATTCATTGCCGACGCAGGTGCCCTCTGAACACTACCGAACTTCTGACAATCTTGACACCCTTTGAAGTACTCAAAAAAATCCTCAAGAATCGTCGGCCAATAATATCCATTTCGCCTAATCATCAACTTCATCTTGAATGCCGATTGATGTGCTCCACATACCCCTTCATGAATTTCACCCATCAACCCCTTCGATTCTTCTCTATTAAGGCATCTGAGCAAAACCCCATTAATTGTACGATAATACAACTCATCATCAAGGAGCACATATTTGGTAGTCTGAAACCTCAATCGCCTTTCAACTTTCCTAGATGGATCCCTCAAGTAATCGACAATCTCTTTTCTCCAGTCATCGACAACCATTACTGATGTCATTACTTCTTGGATCAGCTGTTATCCCAAAGCATGTTGCGCCAATCGATTGGCTTCTTCATTATGCAACCTGGGAATGTGCTCAAGACGGTACTCTTTAAATTCCTTCAATAACTGTAGACACTTCCCATGATATGCAATTAAAATATCACTTCAGCACTCATATGTTCCAATCAATTGATTAATTACCAACATAGAATCGCTAAAGATTTCTACGTCATCGGCACGCACTTCCCTGAGCAATTCCAACCCCTTCAATAACGCTTGGTACTCAACCTGATTATTCATCGAAGTAGCAATAATCGGCAATGAGATTTCATACTTTTTCCCTCAGGGTGAAATCAAGATAACGCTGATACCTGCTCCCTCCTTACATGTGGAACCATCAAAGAACAAAGTCCAAGGAGCAATTTCTACCGAATTTAGTGTACCGCAATGCCGAGTAACGAAATCGGCCATCACCTGCCCTTTAACTGTCTTAGCTGATTCATACCTCAGATCAAATTCAGACAGCGCCAAAATCCACTTGCCGATTCTTCCGCTCAATATCGGCATTGACAACATATACTTGACCACATCATCCTTGCATATGACAGTACACTCGACCGATAGCAAATAATGTCTTAACTTAGTACAAGAGAAGTATAGACATAAACATAATTTCTCAATGGCCGAATACCTGGTTTCAGCATCCACCAGCCTTCTACTCAAATAATAAATCACACGTTCTTTCCCTTCAAATTCTTGAATCAAGGTTGACCCGATAACACCGTCATCGGCAGACAGATACAATCTGAAGGGTTTCCCATGTCGAGGTGGAATCAAAACCGAAGGATTCACCAAATACATCTTAATTTCTCCCAAAGCCAATTGCTGCTCTTCTCCCCACACAAATTCTTGACCGGCCTTTAGCTTCAGCAATGGGCTAAAAGATTTAATCTTCCCAGACAAATTAGATATAAATCTTCTAATAAAATTAATCTTGCAGATCAAAGATTGCAACTCAGTCTTGTTCGTAGGAGCAACTACTTTGTTAATTGCATCAATAGATTTTCTGCCGATCTCTATGCCCCTTTCATGCACCATGAACCCTAAGAATTGACCCACCGATACGCCAAAGGCGCACTTATTTGGATTCATCTTTAGCTCATGCTCCCTTGTGCACTCCAGAATCTTCCGCAGATCGGCGAGATGCTTTTCAAAGTCTCCGGACTTAACCACCAGATCGTCGATATAGATTTCGACAAACGTACCAATGTACTTATGAAAAATAAAATTCATCGCTCTTTGATAAGTAGCACCGGCGTTATTCAACCCAAAAGTCATTATGATCCATTCAAACAAACTGACGTGACCTGGACACCTAAAAGCAGTTTTGGATATATCCTCTTCAGCCATTAATATTTGATTATATCCAGCATTACCATCCATAAAACTGATAATTTTATGTCCAGCAGAAGCATCAACTAGTAGATCGGCAATAGGCATTGGATAGCCGTCCATTGGCGTAGCTTTATTGAGATTCCTGAAATCAATACAAACACAAAGTTTTCCATTCTTCTTATATACAGGAACCACATTAGAAATCCATTCGGCATATCGGCATTGCCGAATAAATCCAGCTTCGATTAACTTCGTAATCTCAACTTTAATATCGGGTAGTACAATAGGGTTACACCAGCGCGCTGGTTGCCGATGTGGTTGAAAACCCAACTTAATAGGTAACCGATGTTCAACTATCGATCGGTCCAGACCAGGAATCTCTGTATAATCCCAAGCAAAACAATCTTTATATTCCCTTAACAAATCACTCAACTGTTGCTTACATTGGGAATCTGATGTCTATTTCTAGCAAATCATCGGCTCACGTGAACCCCTGTCCAAGTTTTCCATGATCGGTGAACTGATCCATTAAACCTCTTCTTCAGAACCGACTGCTTGGATCGGTGTAATCTGGTAATCAGCCACCTTGAGGAATTATGTATTCCAAGCTTCACCAGATATGCACTTGGTCTGCTCATAGGTCTCCTATTCTGCCGATGCAACAATTGACGAGACTTCACTCCGGACGACTTCAATTCTGTCTACAATCCATTGCACAAGGCTTTGGTGCATCGTAGAAGGGATGCATCAGTTAGCGTGAATCCAATCCCTTCCCAGAAGCAAATTGTAGGTCCCTTTGCCGCTGATCACAAAAAATGTCATCGGCAAAGTTTTACTGCCGATAGTCAATTCGACACATACGACCCCCATAGCTAGTGACACATTGCCTTCAAAATCTTTCAGCTTCATGTCCGTCTTGACTAAGTCTTGGTCACCTTTCCCAAGCTTCCTGAACATGACATACGGCATTATATTAATCGACACTCCCCCATCGACTAACATCTTTGACACCGGTTGCCCATCGACTTTGCCCTTGACAAACAAAGCTCTCAGATGCTGCCTTTCATCATCGGCAAGTTTTTCAAAGATAGCTGCCATTGGATCTAGCACTAGCTGAGCCATATTAGCAGCTTCTTCCTCAGTATCAGTAGGTGCCATAAATTCCATCGGCAACATAACAACCATGTTGACTTCTGCCGATGGACTCCTCTCCTGGTGTTTTGGCCTCCACTCCCAAACTGGAGGTTCTCACTTTGAAGAGCTATAACCCAGATCATTCTGGCGTTCACGCTGGATTCTCCTTCTTTGAGTCTTTGTCAGGCCTTTAGGACACCATTGAGGCAGCTTAGTCTTCCAAACAGGTTGGTACTGTTTCTCACTGTGTCGGCTTGTGTTACACCTTATGTTTGGATCTTTAGAGAATATCTCTTCATCGGGCACCCTTGTATTAGCCTTCTCTTCGATCTCCTCTTGACGAATACGCTTGCCAAGCCTGTCATGTACACTGAGTTTGCCCCCCAGCCGATCATGTATTGATTCTTTTCCTCTTATCGGCCTAGCATAGCTTGATCCCTGACCTTCAAAGCGAGACTTCTTCTGTGACCGATCAGTAGGATAGTACCCGTTGCATTCAGGACAATTATCGGCAGTGGGCAACTTGATGCCTTCTTCCCAACAATGGACGAAGAAGGGGCATTTCCAATGATCTTTATGCCAATACCACTCTTGGCGTCTCTCTTCTTCCTGTTGCTGATGTTGCTCTTCTCGCGAACGCTCATATTCCTGTCGTGGCCTCCTGTGCGTGATTACAACACCATATGACGCACGTCTTTGAGGCCTCCTGGAGCTGCTACCGTCATTGGCATTTCTTTTACCTTCTCTTTCATCGGAAAGCTTTTTTCCCTTTACATCCTGCATAGCTATTTGATGTTCGGGGTCCACCGATGAATTTTTCTTGGCTACTTCCGACGTCAGCACTTTGACTTTCCAACTAGTTTCCACAGTATTATTTGGAAACGGATGCTAATCAATTTTCATCGGCCTCTGAGCTCTAGAATTTTCAAACTTGATTCGCCCAGATTCGATTTCTGATTGCAACTGCTGCCTAAAGACTTTGCAATCATTGGTACTGTGTGAGGTTGCATCATGCCACTTATAGTACCTCATCCTTTCAAGCTCTTCAACCGATGGAATTACTTGATTAGGCGCCAGCTTAATCCTCCCTTCTTGAAGCAACAGATCAAATATCCTATCGACTTTAGCAGTATCGAAAGCAAATCTTTCAGCCTCCTTTTTTCCAAACGGACAGGATATCGGCTTCTTATCCTTCACCCATTCAGCAACGCCGACATCTGTCCCTTCATCTGATTCAGACTCTTCTTCCTGTTCGATGAAGGACACCTTCTTGTTCCAAGTCTTTCTAGGTTCGAAGGCTTTGACTTCCTAATCGGCAATTCTCTGTACAAGATGGCTCAGACTCTCGAACTCTTGAGATGCGTACTTGTCCCTAATGTGTGGCAGCAACCCCTAGAAGGCTAGATCTGCCAATTGCCGATCACCCAGCACTAAGCTGTAGCATTTATCTTTACATCCCGAAGCCTCTGGACGAAGCTTTCTACCGATTTGTCATTGCGTTGTTTAAGCTTGACCAAATCGGTAATCCTCTTCTCATGAATGCCAGAGAAGAAGTATTGGTGGAACCGCTTCTCTAGATCGGCCCAAGTAATCAGAGAATTTGTAGGAAGTGAGATGAACCACATAAACGCCGATCCAGACAAGGACGACGAGAACAATCTCACTCTTAGCTCACTCTGCTACCTGCCTCTCCACATTGGATAATGAAGCGGTTGATGTGCTCCATCGTCGATGTATCATCTTGGCCAGAAAACTTTGTGAAATCCGGCACCTTGTACCGATTTGGGAGAGGAATCAGGTCGTAGGCCTGAGGGTACGACGTTCAATAAGAGTACGTATTAACCTTAGGCTTGATACCGAACTGCTCTTTCATCACTTCGGCTATTTTATCGACCCAGTAGCATCCTGATCCTGCCGATGGATCGGCTGAATATTAACTGGCTGGGCCGACAGATACATTCATTCTAGCCTTTGCGGCAGATAAGTTGATTCAATTAGCATAGGCGCAGCACCACCTTGCTGAATATTAGGCACCGGTTGATTTGCCGATGTATAACCTTGGACGCTCATTGGGGCATATTGCGACATGATATTCATCGGTCAATATACCGATGTTTCATTCTGAGAGCTTGCTGGGTAATGGTACTGTTGTGCTCCCGCTACTTGGTGTCTAGGTTGTACCACCTGTTGTTGAACTGGACTGGTCCATACATGATTATAAGTCATCGGCATGTGACTTGCCGATAATTGATAACCACCCGGCGCCTGCTGCTCCTGCACTCTGGAATAATCAACAAATTGACCTCCTTGGTGCACTGACGTCCCAGCCTGAGGATTTGCCATCATCATGGGACGATTCATCACTGCCAAATCTTGTTGCATCGTTGTCGATGGTTGCCCACAAGGCGCTTTAGGTATCGCCATCTGAAGATCTCCCGACGGCAATTGTGCATTTGGAGAAGACGTAGCGTAATATACTATCGGACTCATCGGCTGTGCCGATATTGTCGACTCCATAGAGGCTTTTCCAGCTGCACTATTACCTTGGCTCAGTTTAGCATCGGCGGATGAATCCGGAGGCATACCGTATCCCCACCAGCTAGCGGGAGTTGGCTGACTCTGGACTATATGTCCTAACATTGCCGATGCCACCGGATCGGTGTTCAACCGAACGACGCTTGCGAGGCTTGATCTCGGTGGTGTAGCTTCATCGGTAGAAGGATTCACAGGTTAGAACGCTAGAGCCGCCGATGAAGTCGTGGCAGATGCCGATCCAGGTTGATTATATGTCGGACCAACATACCTAGGCGGTTGTCCTTCCTTGAAAGATTGCATGATATCATTGTATACAGTATTGGACAACACATTGGAATGACTAATGAGCGCCTGACTTAACGCAGAATTAACCATCTCTTGCAACTTACCAGGATTGGCATCGAAAGTGACCTGCTGAGGCAACGGCGGATCTTGCTTCTAGACTGCGTCGCCGCTCCTGTTTAGGCTGAAGGATTTCAGGTACAACTGCTTGTACTCCTCCATAGCCTGCTCCATAGCTTGCTTATAATCATCTTTCATATCTTCTTCGGAGACTTCAATGACATTCCTTGGATCAACGTCAGTAGAGCAACCCATGATCTTGATCAAGAGATGTATATAGGGTCCCACCGGGTGTGCCAAAAGAGGTGTTGACACAAAAAGCATCGGATCTGCGAACACCTCGGGCTTATATCCGAACTCGATATCCAAAGGTGTGCCAGTCGATTTGACCAGTTAATCGACAAGGACGATAACTAGAACAAGATTGAACGAGACAACAGCGATACGCCCGGACGTCAAAGCTCAACTTGATCAAACGCGGAACTTGCGAAGGCGACGGAGGTCGTGTAGATGCAGCTCGTCGAGACGTCGTAAGAACTCGTAAGTAAACTAGAACTAATGCGATTGAAAGTAGATGCTGGAAAAGTAGACAAAAGTAATAGGATTGTATTTTATTGATTGATTTTTTACACCGCCCTGGGTACATATTTATACTCCGGTAAAAGGAGTTATACATGGAAACGACTCATACCTAAACAAAACTCCTATTTTTAAGGAAATAAACAACTCGTGCAAGAGTCGGACTCAAACTAAAATAATAAAATAATAATACTAGCATAAAAATCGCTAGTTTCCTTATCCGTTCTTCCTTACGATGAAACTTTCCATCGGCAGACTCTTTCAATCCGCAATCTCCTTCTACTGACATCAGCAACTTCCTGCTGACTTCAGCCACATCAACCTGTATCCATCAGCAATATTCCCGATCGGCACCATTCTCCTATTTCCATCGGCAACATCCTTCTGGTCAGCCAATATCTTCTTTTGTTTCCTCAATCTCCTGTCTCCATCGGCAATCCGATTGGTGGGATTCTGATGCCGATAAAGAAAAGCAACCATTTTTCTACCGATCGGTGTAACTACCCTTCTACCGATCAGTGTATCCGGTTCATATTGACACGTACAAAAACGGTGTCAACACGTTGTCACACAAGAGAGGTATCTTGGTGAATTGACATCCGAAATCTTTTAAGGTTTGCCTCATCCAAAGTAGTTGAGCACAACATGCGCCGACTGCAACATACTCGGCCTCGACGGTGGAAAGGGCTACACAATTTTGCTTTTTAGAACCCCAAAACACTAGGGACCGTCCAAGGAATTGACACGTCCCCGAAGTGCTTTTTCGGTCTACCTTGCAACCGGCATAATCGGAATCCGAATAGCTAAGTAGATCGAACTTGGAGCCCTTAGGATACCAAAAGCCAAGGTTAGGAGTGTGTACTAAATATCTCAAGATTCTCTTAACCGCCACCAAGTGGCACTCTTTCGGGTTAGCTTGAAATCTAGCACACATGCACACACTAAGCATTATGTCCGGCCTAGATGCACATAAGTAAAGTAGAGAGCCGATCATGGAGTGATATACCTTTAGGTCCACGGCTTTCCCTTCAACATCAAGATCAAGATGTCCATTGGTTGGCATGGGAGTTTTGATGGGCTTTGCATTCACCAAGTCAAACTTCTTTAGCATGTCTTGAGTGTACTTGGCTTGACATAGAAAAGTCGCTTCCTTCAATTGCTTGATTTGAAAACCAAGGAAGAACTTGAGCTCACCCATCATGGACATCTCAAACCTCTTAGTCATAGTCTTGCTAAACTCTTCACAAAATGAAATGTTAGTACTACCAAATATTATGTCATCGACATATATTTGGCACACAAAGATATCTTTATTGAGCTTATGAGTGAAGAGAGTAGGATTGACTTTGCCTATTTCAAAGCCTTGCTTGAGCAAGAATTCCTTAAGGCATTCATACCATGCTCTTGGTGCTTGCTTAAGCCCATAGAGCGCCTTTGGGAGTTGGAAGACATGGTTGGGGAACCTGGGATCTTCAAACCCGGGTGGCTGCTCAACATAAACCAACTCTTGTATTGGACCATTGAGAAATGCACTCTTGACATCCATTTGATACAACTTGAAGTCACGATGGGCAGCAAAGGCTACAAGCATCCGAATTGCTTCAAGTCTTGCCACCGGTGCATAGGTTTCTTCAAAGTCCAAGCCCTCTACTTGAGTGAACCCTTGAGCCACCAATCTTGCCTTGTTACTTGTCACCACACCATTCTCATCTTGCTTGTTGCGGAATACCCATTTGGTGCCTATCACATTGGTCTTGGGCCTTTCCACCAAGGTCCACACTTGATTTCTCTCAAAGTTGTTTAGCTCTTCTTGCATAGCCATAATCCAATCCGGGTCATCAAGTGCTTGATATACCTTCAAGGGTTCCAAGGAGGAAACAAACGAGTAATATCGACAAAAAATTGCTATATGAGAACGAGTTGTTACCCCCTTACGGATGCTTCCAAGAATATTTTCAACGGGGTGATCTCGTTGGATAGTTTGGCGTAGTCTTGGGTATTCAACACCTCCTTGATCTTCTGTTGCACTAGCATCTTGTTCTTGTTCAAATATAGGCTCTAGGTTAAGCCCTTGAGGTGATGGAGTGCTTGCTGGATTGCCTGTTGCTTGTTCACTGGGGGCGACACTACCGCCCTACTAAACTGCAGCAGGTGTGTGCTGCTGTTGTTTGTTGAGTATAATAGCGGAATCTTGTGCAGCAACACCTTGAGGCTCCTCATGATCAGCATCTTCTTCTTCCAATGGCCTAATTTCTCCTATGGCCAAGTCCTTGATTGCTTCACATGGTGGATCCTCCTTTCCTACAACACTTGCATCAACTTGCTCCACTTGAGAGCCATTAGATTCATCAAATGTCACATCTATCGTGATCTCAACTCTACCAACTGTTTGGTTGAAAACATGATAGGCATGCTCATTTGATCCATAACCATGTAATATGCGTATATCAACTTTAGGTGCAAACTTAGAGGTTTTGAATCTTTTGTTGAGAATGAACACTTTGCACCCAAAAACTCTAAAGTAAGACACCTTTGGGTTGTTACCGGTTACCGGTTAGGAGTTCATACGAAGTATTTTTAAGCTTCTTGTGTAGATAGAGACGGTTGATGGCATGACAAGCGGTGTTGATTGCTCACACCAAAAGATGTCTGGAGTCTTGTATTCATCAAGCATTCTGTTGAGGGGTGTAAGGAGCTGAAAACTCATGTTTGATGCCCTTATCATCAAGAAACTCTTCCACCATGGTGTTCTTGAACTCGGTCCTATTATCACTTCTCACTTTCTTAATTGGGAGACAAAATTCCTTTTGAGCCTTCTCACAAAGGTTTTCACCTTGTCTTGTACCTGAGACTTATCATAAACAAAGAACACCCAAGTGAAACGGGAATAATCATCAACAATTACTAATCCATATTTGTTACCCCTGATACTTATGTAGGCAACCGGTCCAAAAAGATCCATATGAATCAACTCCAAAGGTTGAGTGGTAGTCATGATGCTCTTTGGTGGGTGTGGTACACCTACTTGCTTTCCGGCTTGGCATGCTCCACATATCCTATCTTTCTCAAAGTGAACATTTGTTAGTCCAAGGATGTGTTCATTCTTTAGGAGTTTGGACAAGTTCCTCATCCCAACATGGGCTAGTCGGCGATGCCAAAGCCAACCCATGCTGGATTTTACCACTAAACAAGTCTCAAGCTTAGCCTTACTTTTGTTGAAATCAACTAAGTAAAGCTTGCCCTTCAAACGACCCGTAAAGACAATAGAGGAATCCTCCCTCTTAAGAACTTCCACACCCTTATCCGTAAAGAGACAATTGTAGCCAATCTCACAAAGTTGTGAAACGTACATCAAGTTGTAACTCAACGAATCAACATGTAATACATTTGAAATTGAATGTTCTAGAGTTATAGCAACCTTACCAAGACCGATCACACCCCCTTTGAGTTGTCTCCAAAGACAATGTTCTCACTAGCATCGGTTGAGGGGGAATATGAACTGAACATACTCCTTTATCTAGTCATATGATTTGTACATCCACTATCAAGCACCTAACTTGATCCACTGGAGGAGTATGCCTATAAAATAAGTTTAGTTCCTTGATTTAGGTCCCCAAAGATTCTTGGGGCCTTGCATGTTAGTAACAAGGGTCTTAGGAACCCAAATGAAAGCATTAATGTAAAAATTCTTTCCATTGCCAACATGTTTGGCAATCACTTCACCCTTGCTATTATTCTTCAACTCAAAGCAAGATTTCAAACTTGAGCGAGATGCTTGAGCCCTTGATTGATATGAATATCTATTTGGAGTGGCCCAAATAGTTTCCTTTGGCTTCTGCACCTCATTCTTCACCTTATACACCTCTTTTGTGTGCTTGCTATGAGAAGGGGAATCATAGGTGGCCTTCCCTTTTCTGCGGGGAGCGGCACTGCCACCCTTCATAGTGGCACTGCTACCCTTGGGTGGTTGTGCTGCTCAGGGTGAGGCTTATGCCACTGGCTGTGCAGGCCTCTCTGTACATATTCTCCCACTGCTCACAAACTGAACACATTCAATTCCTTGGACAACCTTTCTTCCATTCTCTTTGCCTCCATGAGTGAGGCCAAGTCCATCTTTGATGAAGGGATGTCTTCCATCATTGAATTGTGGCTTCTTTGGTTGATCAACTTTGTCACTTGCTGATTTCTTTTCATCATGGCACTTCTCATTTAGCAAAGCATTGAGCCTGGCAATCTCCTTTCTCATTGCTTCCATATTGGCAAGGTTAGTGGAATAAGCATTTATATCAAATTCAAAACATCTTCCATAACCTTGGCTAGTTGAGGGAATAGAGGTTTCCTTTAAGGTAGAGGGTTGTGGGTTGCTCTCCCAAAGAAGATTATATTGCAACTCCATTTCCTTGTGCTTTTCATCTAAGACACAATACTTCTCATGGAGTGAAATATTAGCCTTTTTAGTGAGAGCATGCTCTCCTTGCTCTTTGGCCAAGGCCTTTTGCAAGGATTTTACCTCACTTCTCTCTACCTTAAGAGCTTCCTTGTTGGCAATATATAATTTTTCGAGATCATCAAGGTCATTCTCTCTATTGTCCAACTCTACTTGGATGCACTCTAATTCCTCCTTTAACTTATTGATCACTAGTGTAATTTTAGGATTTAGGTTCTTTATAATTTCATCCATTTCTTCATCACTAGATCCTTCATAACTAGATGTGTCACTAAGATCACTACTAGAAGCATCATGAGTAGGAGGATGGGATTTGGATTTTGATTTTACCTTCTCACCCTTTGCCATGAGGCAAATGTGAGGGGAGTGGTCATCATCATCATCACTCATGTTGTTGAAGATCTTCGGTGTAGAGGATGATTCTTAGATAGCTATGCTTGCAAGCTTCTCATCCTCATCACTTTGGCTCTCTAGTGATGAGTCTCATTCATGGCTGATATGTGATTCACCCACTTGCTTGAATCTTATTTTGTACTCAAACTTTCCTTCTTGTCTCTCTTTCTTGTGGAAGCCATCTCTCTTCTCATTTGGGCACTTAACAATAAAGTGCTCGGTGCTACCACAATTGTAGCAAGTTCTCTTCTTCTTGTTGGGGAATCTTCTTTGCACAATTTTGTATCCATTTTGCTTCACGCCCTTGTTGTACTTCTTGATGAAGAAAGCAACATCTTTGATTTCTTCAAAATCAGGCCCACCATATTCATCATCACTTGGGGAGGAAGTGGTGGCATATTCTTGTTGTACTTGCTTCATTTTCTTGGGCTTGCTTGTAGATGCTTGCTTTCTGTCCTCTTTCTTGCTTGAGAAGATTTTCTTGGTTGTCTTGCTTGACTTGAGAGCCACATCCTTGATCTTCATGCCATCAAGCTTTGATTGCATCTCTCCATGCTTTCTTCTTTCATTTGCTTCCTCTCTTTGCATGTCAAAGGTCAACAATCTTCCAAGCACATCATTGGGAGTGAACTGCTCAAACTTCTTCTTGTCTCTAATCAAGGTGACCACAGTTTCATTTCTTGGTGAGTAAGCTTCCAACATGATTTTCACCACCTTGTGATCATCAAGCTCCTCACAACCATATCCTCTAATTTTGCCAACCATGGTCATCAACCGGTCAAACATCTCTTGTGGCCCTTCACCATGCACAATCACAAACCTATTGAGCTTGGCCATCAACAAATCAATATTTGCCTTTCTCACCTTATCTACACCTTCATGAGCTAGGTGTAGGGTGTCCCAAATTTGCTTGGCCGCATCCACATTCATCACTCTATTTTACTCATTTCCATCCAAAGCACTAAGAAGAATGCTTGTGGCTTGAGCATTGAGATGGACAACAATCATCTCTTCATTTATTGGCTCCTCGGGATCCTCTGGCACCGGCACACCCTTCACAACAATCTCCCAAAGGCCAGGGTGAAGACCAATAAGGTAAGCCTTCATCAAATGCTTCCACTTAGCAAAGTTAGTCCCATCGAAATGAGGTAACTTGCCGGTGGGAACATTGACAAAAGACTTACGATCACGGTTAGTCAAATAAGAATAGTTGAAGGATACGGCGGAGTACCTCTTCTTGTTGTTGCTGCTGCCATCATCCTTCTCCTTCTTCTTCTTTCCACCCTTGGAGTCGTAGTAGGATGCATAATCATCTCCATCATCCGAGCTACTTGAAAGCTAACTAGATGAAGCATCCTTGATCTTCTTTTCTTCTTTCTTTGCTCTTGCTGCCCTTCTCTTGACTCGTTCTTCTCTCTTGATTCTTCTTTCTTCTTTTCTCTCCTTCTTCTCTTGTTTTCTTTTCTCTTCTCTTTTCTTTTCTCTAAGCGCTCTTCTTTCTTTCTTTGCTTGTAACTTGTCCTCGTTGGTGGGCTTGGTAGTGGGAAGTGAGGAGTAGCTAGAACCGGATAGGTCGTTGCTACTCACCTCTTCCACCAACACCTTGTTCGTTGTCTCACCAACTTGTGCTCCCCTAGAACCTTGACCGCCTTCCATACTTCACGCGGTAAAGCGTATATGAAGTAACCAAAGCTCTGATACCACTTGTAGGATCTCTGGAAGAGTAAATAGCCTAGAGGGGGGGTGAATAGGTCTATAAAAATTCAACTCGAGCAAACGTTAGAAATGAGGGCGGCACTGCCAGCCTATAGAGGGCGACACTGCTGGCCTATGAAAAATGAGCAGATTGTAGAGAGGTTTGGCAGGGAGATACTTGATGTCGAGATGAGTCCTTCCCTGCAATTTCAACACCAGAACCAGTTCGAAGACTGGTTACCACAGAAAAGACCTTTTTCCTCAAATCAATAACATAAACCCTAGCACAAGATATATTGCAAGAAGTAAACAACTAAGGGACCAACACACGTGACACAAGGGATTATCCCATGATTCAGCTCGCCACCAAGGCTTGCCTATGTCCACGTTGTTGAGGTGCCACAAAGGCTAGGAGCTTTGCAACTCCTCCTCGGTCTCAAGTCAAGGAAGTGAATCCTTGAGATAAGGGGTAATCTCTTAACTTCACACAACGATTACAAACCTCCCTAGGCTGCCACACAAGAGGGGCAAGCTCTAGTGCGATGCCTAGCTGTCTAGGAGCAACCTCCAAGGGTAACAAACCCTAGCACCACCGGCCAAACGAGAACCACAAGCTCTTAGACTTTGGGAAGTAGTAGATCCGCTCTCTAGGAGTGTTTTGCTGCCTTTTCCCTCAAGAATCTATGGTTGGAAGTGTGGGATTGCTTGGAGGGTGAATGTCAACAATGGAGTGAGAGAGAGGGAGAGACAGCTCTATTTCAAACGGCCAGATTCGGAGGTTGACGAAGGGGTACATCACTGGGTAGGTGGAGAGCTTTCCAGCGGATATTTATAGTCGAGAAAAACTACTGGGAAGGGAGGGCGACAGTGCCACCCTAGCTCAGAGTGTCTGCTGGTTCTGAGATTTGGACTGGACTCTGAGCTAGCTAAGTGTATGTCATGGATAGAGATTGAGCATGTGATTCACATTTAAACATAACAGCACTAGAATCCCCCTTATTAGTACGACATACATATACTCAAATTCAAATCATAAATGAATTTAAACCTTTGATGAGTAGAGAAGCCACCATAAGAATTAGGGTACCGCCACCTTCTCTATATCTTCCTCCTTTTGTCACTACCTGCTTGTCATCTCAATAGATCTCATTAGTTCTTGAATTAAGCGATCATCAACACCAAAACCCACTTAGGGCTTGATTTCACTTTCAGGTTTTTTCTTATAACTCTTGGAGTTTGTTGACTCATAGATGGCTTGGACCAGTGTGGGTTGTTGAGCAGAGGTCGGTGATTGTCTTCAGCCCCGGTCAATGGATTGTTAGGGGTTCTTGAGCTTTCCCCGTGAGAGATTTACTAAAGGCATCTCTAGTAGATTGCTCGTAGCTTGTGGATACCCATCTTGTGTTGATTGTGTATCACTCGATTATGGGTTAGGTATGTCAAGCCTATTAGCATGTGAATCACCAAGTGGGTGTATCGCTACAACGAGGAGTAGCTTGTCGACAAGCAAGTAAACCCCAGTAAAAAATATTATGTCATCCATATTGCCAAGGTTTTCATTTGTGATTGATTGATTTGATATTCTATCATTGTGTCAATATAATCCACTCATCTCTACCATTATTCTTATCTTATTTACATAGTTGCAAAGTATAGTATTTGTCTATCTAGTGTGCCTTGTTCTTCTCTAGCTTAGATATCTCTTTGATCACTATCTAGATTATTAGTCTTGCTTTGTGTGGAATAGAATTACTAGTAACAAGAATTGTTGAATATGTGGCTTGCATCTTTTGGTAGTGCTAGTTATTAGAGCCAATTGTTTTAATAATTACTTGTCTAAGTGTATTTGTAGAATTTTTATTAGGTTATTCACCCCTTTCTAGCCATATTAGGACCATTAATCCCTCATTATTTTTCCTAGTGGTTCCGATAGATTTTCCTCATTCATGCACCATGACATGGAGGATGGAGTCCTCTTCAAGGAGCAGAGCATCAAGGGGTGAACGATGTGGGAATTCAAAATAGGGGCAGAGACCGACCTCCCCTTATTCAATGCATGCATTGCTAGAAGGAGAGGATAATCGAGCCCAGGGCAAAGACATAGGGAAACTATAGGCGTGTCTTTTTTTTAAATACCATAGAAATGTGGATGGTGTGAGATCTTGGTTGTTCTATCTTTTTATTAGATCCCTTTGTCCAAAGTTATGGTTTAGACCCCTAACCACAACTCTTTCCTAGTCCCTTGGTAGATGTGTTCATAGACATAACACACAACATTGTCCATAGACATAACAACCACTCACACATGCATTACATCAAATGTTCATTCATACAAGTTTTGTCTACATGTAATATAATTGAGTCAAATGCTTAACATAATCAATTGTGAGCCTTTTGTAAGGATAATAGACCCTTTGGGTCATTAACTCGGATTTTGTTGCTCAACAAACAACTTGATTTTGGTGAAGTTATAACTGGGGGAGTGATCAAAGGAAACTAAAACAAAGCATGCTGCTAAGAATAGAAGAGTGGGATAATTAACAGATGAAAAGGGTATGTCAAACCAAGAATGGATTGCTTGATAAGGAAGATAAGCTTATGAAGGTATATGAGAATGAAGAGATGATATAACATATAAGTGATGGAGAAAGCTAGTTGTTAAAAGGGAATGTTCATTCCAACTATTTCCATGAAATTGCTAATTGAAGGAAAAGGAAATGTTTAATCAAGCAACTAGTAGAGAGTGACATAGTCATAGAAGATAAACAGGCCTAAAATATCACTAATTTCTACAAGCAGTTATTTTGTAGTGAAATGGAGCCCAAAATTCATTTTGGAGGAGGATTTCTAGAGGGAGAGGGGAGTAGAAGAGGAAGACAATAGGTGTTGACTAGAACTTTTTCCATGGGGGAATTACAAGAGGTAGTACTAGAGATGAAATCTAATACCACTCCTAGATCTGATGGTTTATCCATAGTTTCTTCAAAAGCTTTTGGGGGCAAGTGAGATATTTTGAAGCTCTCTAGTGATTTTGATAATAGATGAAACTTAGTTACTAACCTACACTCTAAGTGATGAGCTAGGTTAGCGCACATTATGCCAAGTGGTGTAGCAAGCTAGGTGGTAAGGAAGTGAAAAGCTAGAAGATCATGGAGATCAACAAGCACTCAAACTTGGACAAAGATGGAAAGGATAGAACCCAAAGGATCAAGGCAAAGGTATACTTGATAGGTTTTTTCATTTTGGTGATCAAGGCACTTAGTGAGTGTGATCACATTTGATACACATTCGTACTATTAAGAGGGGAAATGCAAAAGTGATTGTGGTTGTCGAGTGCCACTAGGTATTATCTATCATGCATGTGCATTTAGGACCTAGTGAGCTAACCCTTGCGAAGTGACTAGTAAAATATGCTAAACACATGCACTAAGGAAGTACACTTGGTGTTTAGCACCTTGGAGCAAGGGTGGAGAAATTAGAGATGAGAAGGGACTCTTGAATGAGCACCAGACGCGTACGGTGGCAGACCCTAATTCAGTCAGTGCACAGTGAAGTGCACCGGACGCATGGCGAGTCCGGTGATGGGTCACCGGACGCGTTCGGTGAGTTTGGGAGCTCTCTAGATCACCACCAGATGCTGGCACCGGACGCGAGGCCAAAAAGTTCAGTGAGTCCAGTGCTATGGAAAGAAGTGCATATCAGCTTGCAACAGACGCTTAGTGAGTCCGGTGAGTAATCACCGAACGCGTCCAGTGTGAATTCGTCCTCTCTCGACATGTGTGTGTTGTCGCCGGATGCTGCAGTTCGTTGAGTCTGGTGTGGGCATCGGTGAGTCCGGTGCTTGGGCGAGTTGCGAGTATCAGAGAAATAGTACGCGTGAAAACTAGCCGTTTCAAATTACTAGTACATGTGGCACATTAAGGTACACTAGACGCTGGCACCGGTGTGTTCGGTGCAACATGACAGTGAGTCTGGTGACCCTGTTTTTGGTATAACGGCTAGATTGGTTGAGGGGGTATAACGGCTTGGCGGGGAGAACTCTTGCACATTTCATTCACTTGACATCCTCGAGAGCTGAGCACACTCCCCCCCCCACTCATCTCCATGCTTGATTAGTGAGAATCAAAGTGAGATTGAGTGATCCAAGTGCATTTTGCTTGAGAGCTTGCATCTAGTAGCACTTGGGAGCTGTTTTTGTTGTGGATTTCTTGTTACTCTTTGTGATTTCCATCACCTAGATGGTTTGGAGCAGCGGAGGTGGTTCGGGAAGAGTTGGTGATTGTTCTTCGCCGCCACCAAGTGATTTGTGAGGGGTTCTTGTGCCTTCCCAGTGGGAGATCAAAAAGGCAACTCTAGTGGATTCCTCGTAGCTTGTGGAACCCCATCTGGTGTTGGTTGTGCGGCACCCAGAGATAGGTTAGGCGTGTGATGCCTATTAGTGCGTGAACCTCTAAGTGGGTGATTCTCTACAACGAGGATTAGCTACTTGGCAAACTAGTGAACCTAGGTAAAAAATCTTGTTTCATCTTGCTATCGAGTTCACTGTGATTGGTTTTCATATTGGTTATCTTGATTGGATCACTCCACTTCTCTTCTCACGGCGTTATAATCATCCCACTCCTCTCTCTAGCATTAGCTTTCTTGCTTACTTCTCTAACTTGTTTAGTATTAGTTCTTATGCTAGACTTTGAGTGTGATCTAGAATTGTATTAGGATAGCTACCGTTTGGATAGGAGGCTTGCAACCCCTTTGTAGGCTAGCGCAAAATTCGCTTTGCCACCTTTGTATCTAACTTGTTGCTTAAGTTTGTGTAGTAGATTTTTATTTAGGCTATTCACCCTCTCTAGCCATCCTTAGGACCTTTCAAGATGATATATTGTCGATGTTATAGTTGCTTCACAAAGGTCAACTAAATTTGGCTAGACTAAGTTTTGGTGTTTTGGTCTGCTTCAAAGATAAAAGAAGCTAATCAAACTAAGCAGTACAAACCCATATGTTTACACAATATCATTTATAAGATAATTACAAAGTCTTATTATTATACTAAATGTTGTGATTAGTAAGGTGATCAATGTGACACAACAACTTTTATTCGGGCTATTCCATTTTAGATGGTGTTTTGATTATTCATGAAGTAACATGAATTGAGGTGAAGAAGAAAAAGGGGATAATCTTGAAATTGGATTTTGAAAAGCCGTATGATAAGGTCAATTGGACTTTTTTGAAGGAGGTTTTGCGGAGGAAGAGTTTTGATGAGAAGTGCATTGATTTGATTATGAGAGCTTCAAGGAGGGTGAGTGTTGTAAATTTGAATGCTGAACTAGGTCAATATTTTAGGAGTTTCAAAGGCTTAAGTCAAGGGGCTCCCTTATCCCCCATGTTGTTTAATCTAGTGGCAAATGCTTTCTTAGAACTACTGAGTATTGCTAGATCAAAAAGACTAGTGAATCATCTTTTGTTGATCGAGTTAGTGGAGATCTCACTCATTTGTAATATGTAGATGAGTCCATTTTATTCTTGGAAAACTCAAATCAAGGCATAGTAAATCTATTTTTTTTTGCTTTTCTGTTTTTTTTAGAATTATACAGTACAACGATGATGCCCACTCACCCCTATAAACATGCATACGTAAACCCTACCCCTATGAGCACCTCCGAAGAACTGAGACAACAGATCTCGAGATTCACAAAGTCACCAAAAACACCTCGTTGTCGACGGGGACGTCGCCTACCACTAAAAGCATAACACCGTTAAACCCTGGAATAAATTGCAAAAAAGCGAGCACACGTGCCAAGTCAAGGACTTGAACCTGGGTGGACATGTTCCACCACAAGGAACCCAACCAACTAATCTATGATAAGTTATGTTACAATGAGCTTTTAGATATGTGAATCAATTATGCTAAGAGTGAAGTACTTAGAGTAGGTTTATCCCAGGAGGAAGGGCAAAAGGTAGCCGATGCCTTTAATTATAAATTGGGTATGTTTCCTATGAAGTATCTAGGACTGTGATAGAAGATTGAGCAAGGTGAAACTGAGTGATTCAGCTGAGAAGGGACTTTAGATGTGGATGTGTGGGCTTCTGTCCTTTGGTGGTAGCAATACTGATCAATACTAGTCTTACTTGCATTCCCATGTATACTATGGGGTTTTATTGACTATATGAAGGCACACACCAAAGATTTGATTCCAGTAAAGGGAAGTTTTTCCTGAGGGGGTGGGGGGGGGGGGGGTTGGTAATAAGAAGTACCTTAAAGGAGCAGATTTTTGTTAGAGCAAGAGTTGAGAAAAGTTCTCAGTTTTGGGAAGGGTTACATTCTGTTAGAGAATGGTATAAGAGAAGGAAAGGGCTTATAGTGGGTAGAGGCAAACATACTAGATTTTGGACAGATGTTTGGTTATAGGAGTGTCCCCTGATGATTACTTTTCCTAGGCTTTTCAAAAGATGCCATGATCAGGATATTTAAGTGGACACAGAGCTCGAAATTGCACCTTTGAGCTATGGAAGGAACTTATGGCCGAGTGGAAGGAGTTGATGTCAAAGCTAGAGTGTGTTATACTTACATAGGAGGATGACACAATAATTTGGAAATTAGAGACCTCAGGGAAGTTCACAACAAGGAGCATGTATAGGTGTATAACTTTTGGAGGAGTCATTGATTTAGGATGATGGATATTTGGAATGCTACAATACCTCTGAAAATTCAATTTTTCTTTTGGATGGCCTAGCACGAAAGTATTCAAGCAACTCAACAGTTAACGAGAAGAAATTGGGACAGGTCTAAAGTGTGCAAGTTTTGTGGAAAGGAGGAATATGTAAACAACCTTTTGTTTAAATGTCCAATTGCAGAGGTAACATGGTGTTGGGTCAGCGATAGACTAGGGTGGGCTACCTCCACCACTTCCATCCTCAGTTTTGAAGAAACCTTTTTAGCTAGTGACGGGGTGGGGATACTGGACTATTGTGGTGGGTGATAGCGGCGGTTGGATGGTCTTTGCGGAAACCATAAATGATCTAGTTTTTTTTTTCTAACATTGTCATCAAAACTCCCAAACAAGTGGCTTGCAAATCAATTGGCTTTCTGAAATAGTGGACCAAGCTGGCGAAGGACGAGAGCATGAAGGAATCTTGGGTGGAGAAGCTGAACGAAGGACTAGCTCAATGGTGATCTGCATTTTTTTTTGGAAAAGGGAATATATTGATATCCCATCTTCTGCATCGACTAATGCATATGGCTGCATTTAGATGGTGTTTCTTTTTTTTTTCAGCTTTTGATTAGGCTGTGGGATCTTGTATTGTCCCTAGGCGTGACGATTGTGTGTAAGAGCATAGTGTTGTTGCTTTTGTGAGGTTGGAGGGTTTTATGTTTGGGTTGATGTTTTGGAATAATGTGTATGTCGGCAACCCGAGCAGTACCTATTTTTAAGCTTTCAATTAATATAAGTTAGGTCGAAAGTCATTTGGTCTAGACTAGACTGTTTTGAGGAAAGCTCATATTACGGGGGTTTGGATGAGGAGTTGTGTCGGTAATCAATTAGACCTATATTAATTAACTTGGTGTTGTAGATACATTTCTATATAAATTTGATCAAAGTTAGAATAAAGTTGGAGTTTTAAAATTTGGAACGAAAGATTGCGACTCTGTGTTCTGGTGATGTAGTGGGTCTTAAGGCATATATGACCTCCTTTGGCATGCATATATGGAATCGTGGAGGTGCAAGTCAATACGTCCTGCTATTTGGAAGAAATTTGTGTGATATCCGTTTCCTGCACAATTGGAACTATAAGCCCCGGACGGAACTTACGTACGTCGTCCAACATGGAACCGTGCGTAGACATGTAGGAGCGATCGAGAGCGTCGATTGCTTGCACAGCAAAGCAAGAGCATGGTTCGGTGTAGCTTCTTCAGGAGATCGACATGTGCGCGCGCGTGTGTATATATCGGAGCTAAGTTGGCTGGTCGACCAGCGAGCTGCTATTAGCGCTAGGCATCCTTTAGTCGCCGACGACCATGGGCAGCATCGCGCTTCTCGTCCTCGTCTGCACGTCGTCGTCGTGGCTCCTCCTCCTCCCTCACTCTGATGCGGCGGCCACGGCACCAAAGCTGCCTGTTCGGGCGGTGAACCTGGGCGGCTGGCTGCTGACGGAGGGCTGGATAAAGCCGTCCCTCTTCGATGGCATTCGGAACAACGACTTGATGGTATATACCGAACTTGCACTGTACCATCGGCACGGCAAGCACTGTGTCGCTCGATATATGTTGATGTCATATTTGTTAAGTTTTTGTGGAACATGTGTGCGCATTTATATATATACAGGATGGAACCCAACTCCAGTTCATGTCGGTCACCCAGAAAAGGTACCTCGTTGCTGACAAGGGAGGGGGCGCCGCCATCCTCGCCGACCGGGTGAATGCGTCCAGCTGGGAGACCTTCAGGGTGCGTGGGTCGATCGATCACCTAATCTTGCCCTACGTCTAGTATACTTTACTGTTTACAGAGTACACTGTTTTTCCTATATACTTATACTCTACTAAATAACCAAATTAATTAGCTTGTTCTCAACTATATATGCAGCTGTGGAGGATCAACGAGACGACCTTCAACTTGAGGGTGAATGGCGGGCAGTTCTGGGGCGTCAATAATACGGGTGCCCTTGTGGCGACGGCCACCACGCCTGGGCAATCCGAGACGTTCCAGCTCGTGCGCAGGGCCAGCGACTTGAGACGAGTGCGCATCAGGGCGTCAAATGGGTTCTTCTTGCAGGTACTTCTAACACATACTGAGATTTGATTACTCCTATTTTCCGAAGGTAGTATGCATATATATTCGCGGAATTCTTGTGCTCACGATGACGACGATCGGATCTGCTGCTCCCCGGAGCATATAGAGAGGCCAGAAACAGAGCTCAACATTTTGCATCGTCGTAGATGGGTTTGCTAGAAGCTAGCTGGACTGCTGGAGTTCATACGGATCTTAGTCTCAAAACTAAGGAAGTTCATGGTTTCGAACCACATATATATTTTTCATAGTTTTAAATCTCCGGCTAAAGTATTCATAGTTTTCGAACCACATATATTTAGTGTATTCATAGTTTTTCTCTCTCAAAATTGCTTGGCACCACTATTGGTCTTTAGTACGCATTCACTTGAAATCTTAACTAAAGTTATGGTGGCGTGGCTCTTTGTTTTAGTCATGACATCATGAGTCTAGATTTTGAATTTCAAATTTCAAAATTATTAATTTATAGTACAATTTTTTACCAATAAATTAATTCAAAATTCCTGTGCTTATTTTAAATTTCATTCAAGATCCCCCCTTTTGTATTATATGAAAAAGTGTTTTAGATCGGAGATTTCACTCTTCGTTTTTTAAATAGTCGTTTAAATCTACACTACAACAACCATAATATAATTGACGGTAGAGCTTTAAGTGATACCTAGGAGGGGACTAATAGGGCACCCCAACTCCTCCAGAGGGTATTAAAGCTTAAGCCTATTGTGTTTACTCTAAATAATTAAAAACTAGCGTGCTCATAGTCACTAACCTGTCCATTGCTAAAGATGTTATAAAATAACTACGTGCAGTAGAAATTTTATTTTTTATTAAAAATAGAATACTAGAATTATACTATGAATAAAGATATGTCCTAATAATGTTTCAATTATACATAAGTAACAATTTACATGTGGAATAGTTTCAAAATTGCTGAAACATAAAAGGTATATATTCATCTTTGGTACATGTAAACTTGATCAACATGATGGTAAAATATTTATGTTTTCTTACATATCAAGTGTAATAGTTGTTGGTAATTCAGGAATATTTAGGTGTGTGTGTGTGTGTTTTAAACAATTTTACATAATATAATATATATATATATATATATTGCTAATATAGATGCCAATTTAAGATGATATTTTAGTTTATTTTCAATAAAAAAATGCTAATGTAGATGAGAATTGAAGTGTTTACTTAAATGTATCCTAATGGTAGGGTGGGAAATTTAGATGCAAATTGGTAATTTTTTTATTATGTTTCATAATAGTAATTTAGTTGCAATGTACTCCACCCGTTCTAAATTATAAGTCGTTTTGACTTTTCTAGATACTTTGCATTTGCTATGCAAATAAATGTACACTATATCTAGATATGTAGTAAAAACAATGTATTTCAAAAACATAAAACGTTTTATAATTTAGAATTAGTTTAGTATTATTTATATTGTCTTTTATAATAGTGTAATAAGTGAGTAATTTATTTGTGCCAATTTAGGGGCTTAATTAACATTGCTAGAAAATTAAATAAATCCAATGGCTATATTATTAGTCTGATATTTGGAGTCTATTAATTCATAACTAGAATTGTCTAATTATATCCCTCCATCCTAAAAAAACTTGTCATTTTAGAAAACGGCACAGTCTTCAAAGTGTAATTTTGACTGCTTATTTTTTGAAAATATTTATTGAAATATAATATATGTATATTTTTATGAAATATTTTTCAAAACAAATCTATTGATATGATTTTCACATTTTCAAACTCAACAACTTAAAACTTATTTATAATTTATATTCTTAATGTTTGATTAAAGCCTTGTTCTGAATGATAAGTTTTTGAGTATGGAGGGAGTACATATTGTTCCCTCCGTACATTTATTGGCGTCATTTAAGCAAATTAGCAATTTGCAGGAGTCGGCGTCGTGTAATGTGTCACCTCCCATTATTTCTTATGTGTTGCGAACCAGATGCCTCCCGTTACCCTCATGGCTCTCTGTATTCCTCCGTTATTGATCTAGTAGTAGTATATTCTCTGCGTCGTGCTGCCGCCTTGCCGCTGTAGGACTCGCTCCACCGCGCTATTGTGTCGCTGACTCTCTGTAGTACAGTGCTGTCGCTGCTGCCGTGCCGAGCCGTTGCTGCCATGCCGTCGCGCTGTTGCCGTGCCAAGCCGCTGCTGCCGATGGATCGCCATGATGCCATTGGTGATGTGCATTACGTGCGTGGCCTCAACTGAGCACTAAATTCTAGTACATATGAGGATGAAGACGAGTAGACGACGGGTCGGTACATGATGGATGAAGACCCCATGGCCGAGAGCGATGTGTAGTATACATGATGGATACCTTTGCTGGTGATAGCTGTGGATTACTGCAGCAGGCTTCAACTGATGCTAACAAGTTCCAACCCTACAAAGTGAATCATAAATGCTCTAGTTTGATGCTCTCGTATTCACTAGTAAAAAAAGCTTTATGCCTGGCGGTGTGCACTGATGGTTTTCTTAAGGGAACCGTCTCTACAAATGAGATTTTTACATACGATTTCTTAAAAAATCCGTTTGTAGAAATAATTAAACACTGATTTTTTTGAGTTTTTCAAATAACCTCGGATGGAGAAACGACCAAAATAAAAATTGTAGATCTCAAAAAGTTATGAAACTTTGTAGTTAATAAATTTTTCATTTAAAATTATCTTGTCATCAAAAAGTACGTTCAAGTTTATCAAATTAAAATTCAAATTTTATAAACCATCTCAGATGGAGAAGCTAACAAAATAACAATTATTGATCTTGAAAAATTATGAAACTTTGTAGTTTATAGTTCAATCATACACTACTCCCTCTGGTGTTGTTCTAGCCTTCATCCATATTCAGGCAATATTCTTTAAACTTGGATGGAACTCCATGCACCGTACTTTGAATGAGGACTAGTGAAAACACAGCTACGACGTCTCTAAAAAGGGAACAAAGAGAGTATGTGGGAACTAAAATGGAATATGGACCCAAGTGAAAACGGAATATGGACACAAGTAAGTTATGAGTAGAGTGGTAGAGAAGGGTACACGCGAATGTGAGGAGTCCCCGTGACCGCGTAGCACACGATTTTACGCGAAAAAATGCGCAACGGACGAATAACTAGTCAACCTCTCCTACAGTTAAATTTTTCCCCCCTATTTTAAAAATCTGATTTCTAGACAACGATTTCTATAGGAAGTTTTCTTAAGAAACCTACCTAGAACTTCTATAGTGGCGGCTCTAAACATATTTGTACTGGCATTTTTTTAGTTCCGCCAGTGGGAGAGGCCCATAGAAATCGTTCTATCCACTGGCGGTTAAATGAGATCCGCTAGTGGAAAGCGATTTCTACATATAATTTTATTAAAAAATCGTCTAGTGGCGGTTTTCATAAGAAACTGCATGTAGAATAGTTTCCCAAAAATTGAGTTTTAAAAATAAAAAAAAATAAGAATTTAATTGCAGGATAGGCTCACTATTAAGTGGTCCCATCGCAAGTCACGCTTTTTTTCGCGTGCTACGCGGCTAGAGGGTTAGAATCTTGTGTCTAGATTCGTTTTAGTTCCCCACATATTATACTAAACCGAGCGTAAATTGATTGTTTGAGGCCCTAAACGGATTCAAATGAAAAAGTTGTCAACTACAAAGTTTTGTAACTTTTCAAGATCTACAACATTTATTTTGGTCGTTTCTCCATCTGAGGTGGTTTACAAAATTTGAATTTCAAATTTGATAAATTCAAACGTAGTTTTCGATGACAAGATGATTTCAAATGAAAAAGTTACCAACTAGAAAGTTTCATAACTTTTCGAGGTCTACAACTTTCATTTGGGTTGTTTTCCCATCTAAGATTGTTTGAAAAACTCATAAAAATCAATGTCCAATTATTTTTAGTGACAAATTTCTTAAGAAACTGTCACTATAAATGGGATTTCCATAGGCGGTTTCTTAAGGAAACCGTATGTAGAAATACTTGATTTCATAGCGGTTTTCTTAGAAATGAGATTTCTAGTGACAATTGTCTTAAGAAACTGCCACTAGAAATATATGATTTCTAGTGATGGATTTTTTAAGCAAACCGCATGTATAAATCGATTTCTAGTGGCAGTTCGAAATTGTTTTATTTCTGCTGACGCACGTTAAGCAAAACCGCCAGTGGAAATAAAACCCTGGCGTCAAGAGAAATTATTTGTGTACTAGTGTACAAATCCTCTGTAGAAATCAATTTCTACTAGCGGATCACGATTAACCGCCAGTGCAAAGAATGATTTCTACTTGCCCCAACACAGGTGGTTCTTAAAAATGCCAATATAAATAGGTTACGAACCGCCTGTGTAATTCTTGTGTGGGCTAGCTAGTAATTGTTCCCTCACTTGTATTGAGACCATGACCAGAATGTTCCCTATTGTCCGTGCTTTGTTCAATGTTAAACATAAACAGGGATGCTGCAGCTTTATTGACCTCGTCATGGTCTGCATACAAGCGAGGAAACAACACAGGGAGCATTAAACTAGAGCATTCATGATTCACCTTGTCGGATTGGAACTTGTTAGCATCGGTTGAAACCAGCTGCAGTAGGGCATCCACGGCGTCGGGTTGGTTCACTTCGGCAATTAGTTGGGAGTACCTATGATTATTAAGTTTTCTAACATATGTTAGTGCTTCACAATAAAATTTCCTCTGTTCTGATGCTGTTAGGTTAAGACAATGACATCAGTGACGGCGGACTATGGCCAGCATACAAACTGGAGTGACAATGACCCCTCAGTTTTTGTAGCAAACTATGTTGGCCGCTTACAAGGGGAGTATCAGTTATGCAATGGCTACGGCATAGCAAATGCAACACAGGTGCTCATGGTAAGATATATATATCCACACACATGGTTTCTGAGGCCGCTTCATTAGTCTAATGATCAACAGATGTTCTTTACATGTGTTGCTAAAATAAGTAAATAACTGATCTCTACTATGGGTGGTAAGGGGTGAAAGCTAAGAGAATGATGGAACACATCATATACAGAAAAACCCGTATTATTGGTAAATATGATCCATGATACGACCAATATCCCTACTAAATAAATGGGTTCTGACAGGTGAAACCTAACAGAATGGTGGAACACACCATATAAGAACGTACTCATAACAGCTATGAGCCATGAATGGATGCTGCGGGCACGGCGGCACGCCATATTAGAAACAGAGTGATGGAACACATCATATAAAGCATGATTGGTCTCAAATGAGTCTTTACCTGTTCCATTTCGAGTTGCAATACCTTCCAAATTGACCAATAAACCAGTGAATAAACAGGACTCTCTTGTTGGGATGTTTGAATGACGGTAAGGTGAAAGAATCTTGCAAAGAAACATTCACATACTTATATAGTACTATTTGATTCATAATAATTTTTCCAGTATCATTTCTCTTTTGCTTATTAATTGACAGAAGGAACTTTTTTCTTGAGAAATTAAGATAAGCACCTATGCTGCAAATACTTTCGGACATGACTAAGAACAGTTACGAGTCATGTTGCTTTAGGACGACATGATGAATGTTGTGTTTGTTTTCCTATTAGAACCACTGGAGCACATTCATATCTGAGAGGGACTTCAATTTCATGGCGTCAAGTGGACTGAATGCGGTGAGAGTCCCGGTTGGATGGTGGATTGCCAGTGGGAACAACCCTCCTCTTCCTTTCGTTGGAAGCTCTCTCCAATTCTTGGACAAGGCATTCAGCTGGGGACAGTAAGTGTGTCTCCAGATCCTCCATTCAACAACAAGCATTGTCGACCTGTATTATATGTATAGCAATTCAACTATATATTTCATTTGCAATTTTATGTCGTCCACCAAGGAACGACGGAGACTGATTGTGATTTGTGTTCACAGGAAATACAACATTAGTGTTATTGTCACATTGCATGCTGCACCAGGGTCACAGAACCCATATGAGCACAGCGCAACCAGAGACGGGTCACAGGAGTGGGGCAATACCGATGCAAACATCGCCCAAACCGTGCAAGTCATCGACTTCCTTGCAAAAAGGTCATTAACAAAAATCCATTAGCAATCTAGTTTTCTGTAGATCGACTGATAACAACCTCTGCATGCTCTGCTCTATATATCATCAGGTATGCGAACAACACAGCCCTCTTGGCCATCGAGCTGCTCAATGAGCCGTTGGCACCGGGAGCAAATCTGTCTAGACTGATGAAATACTACCAGGATGGCTACAATGCAGTGCGTCAGTACACGTCAGCATCATATGTGATCATGTCTAACAGGTTAAATATAGCAAACCAGACCGAGATCCTTCAGTTCGTGGGCAGCTTCGATGGCGCCGTCCTCGATGTACATTACTACAACCTGTTCGACAGCAAGTTCGACAACCTCACTGTAGAGCAGAACATCGACTTTGTGAGGAACAACCGCTCCTCTGACCTCAAAGCCATCACAAATCAGAATGGGCGTCCTCTCACGTTTGTGGGTAAGCAATCTGGTAGTCATTCCTTCAAAAAAACATTTCTAAAATTGTACAAATAAATACTGCTATGTTGTATATAATATATAGGAGAATGGTCGGCCGCGTGGGGCGTGCAAGGTGCTAATAAGACTGACTACCAGAGGTTTGCGAAAGTGCAACAAGATGTTTACGGAAATGCTACCTTTGGTTGGGCCTACTGGACGCTTCAGAACCCCTATCTACCCTGGAACATGACGTATATGATTCAGAATGGAGTCATGACACTGAAGAGCTAGAGATCATCACAAACATACAAATTATACTAAGTATGGCTACTTATAGTACTAGAATAAATAGCACCATATCCGTACAGTAATGGACCTTGGAGCTACCATATGTAAACGCGCGCGGGGGAGAGGCTCGTCAAGGCTTGTTCTGTAAATTCTTATCCCTCCGACTCTATTTGAATAAGTGAAAAATGAAATAAATTTTCACCTCAGCTTCTCATCGTACATGTGTCTTGGAGGGTTTCACCTCAAGGAGAGATCTGACCTCCTCATCACATCAACATTGGGACCAAGAAATGAATCCACATGTTGTGCAACTGATAAAGTCACAAGTGTACTCTACTAAAGAAACGAGCATCAAAATCAATGACAATCTTCCTTTGTAATCAGTTTCTATTATGGGTGTAAGCATGCTGTTATGATATTCCACCGACCAACTGTGATATGCCAATGCTAGGTCGCATTTTGAATTGAGAGATTCTTTTTTGTTAGAATTACACAGCACAACGCAAACGCTTAACACGCACGCATATTCACCCCTATGAATACACATACGCAAACCCTACCCCTATGAGCACCTCCGAAGGACTGAACCAGTATATCTCGAGTTTCACGAAGTGACCACAGACGCCTCGCTGTCGACGGGGACGTCGCCTACCACTGAATGCATAACGCCGATAAATCCTGAAATAAATCTAGGAAACCACAGTCTGAAATTCGCTCCCATGGGGAATCGAACTCAGGTCTTGTGGCGTGTCGCTCGAATAACTTAGCCAACCAGCAGGCTAAGCACCCTTTGGCTTGAATTGAGAGATTCTGATGATGATTGATACATGTTTCAATGCAATGTTTTTATCATAATTTGTCCCGGTTAGCAGCGTTGTGTTTAGTGTTTAGGATTTTAGTTTGAGGGTTTAGATTTTGAGTTTAGAATTAGGGTGTAGGATTAGGACCATGTTAGTCAATTTGTATGCTACTAAATCATAGTATGTATGGCCTGCTACATAAGTTTATCGTTTAGGGGCCGTTTGGATCCCTTCATTTGGAGGAATTGAAATCTACCTTAATAAATTAAGCTATTTGGCTTGGAATTTGACATTCCACCACTTTCCAAAGTCCACATTTAAGCCTATCTCAAAGTCATAGGGTGAGATATGAAAATTGATTCTATAGATCATCATTCCATATTTCTATTTGCAACTTATAACATGTTGTTCAAACTCTCTCTCCTACGATAGAAATACAACAAATAAGTATGTCTCTCATATAGTGAACAATAATATGCAATTATAATCCATATACAAATATATTAGCTTAATTAATATGTCTCTAAATTATGATTATTAAAATAAATTCAATTCCAGGGATCCAAACGGGACCTTATAGTAATTTACCCCTCCTAGTTGAAAGCTTGTTGTGCTTAGGGCTGTGAACAGATGGTGGGATGGGTGCCCATGTGCATGATGATAGATTGAAACATGTGTGAGAGGTTTGAGGATTTCTCAGTTGAGTTATGTCTCATATATACTTGACTATGCTAATGGCTATCCGGAGGTATTGTTCTAAGTTGTGTTGCGTTGAGTGTGTTGTGCAATATGTCTCTTAGCTTGTGAATATGAAGATGTTAGATGCGCTAAGATGGTTGATGGCAATGGAGATGGTCAAGCACGGAGTTTGTGCGTGATGGACCAAGACTAGTGAAAGACGGAAGATATGGCTTAGACTGAGGGACCGTAGTCTGAAGAATGGATCGTGTGCGGCTCACATTGGCCATTGGAAGAGCAAGAGTACGTGGGTGATGAAGATAGCATGGACTACTAGTGCACCACACATTTTTTTTTCACTCCTATAAATTCCCGTGTGGTATAGAGAGAATGTATCAAATTTATTTGTAAGAAAGTTTTGTTGCAACGGACGGAGAATTCTTTAGTATATATATTGTAACGTTTGAAGACACGTGTTAGTGTTTGCTATAAGTACCAATCGGCAGCCAGGATCGGATCTGCACGCAAACACCACACATTTCCATGCGGCATGCCGATTGCCGCGTGCATGCCGACTTGCTCCTTTTCGTCCTCCGCTCTGATGCTAGTAGGATAGGAGAGCAAGTGGAATCCAAATTCCAGCATCGTCCGTCCCCGCGCTCCTGCGTCGCGTTCTCGTGCGGTTCCTTTCGGCCAAAGTCCCATCTCAAAAGCGCCCTCGTAGCAGGGACGAGCCAGAAAAGGCTGCAATGACACATGGCGGATTTCGCTTGATACGGCAAACATACACATGCTGCAGTAGTTGGCTAGTGGGGCGGCGGGCCACGCAATGCCACTGCCATTGCCATGCCATGCCACGCCACGCGGGCGCAGTGGATGGATGGTTGCCCGGCGGGCGGGCCGGCCGGCCGTTGTGCGCGCACTAGCTAGCTAGCTAGCTGCTCGACCGGCCGCCTGCGGTTTCTGCAGAAAGAGACCATGCCCAAAGGTGGGAGAGAAGCATGCAGCTCGGTCGGTCTCGGTGCGCTGATAACGTGCTGCCTGCCTGCCTGCTGAATGCATGTATTCCCTGCGGCCATCAGAAAAGCCAAAGCCAAAGCGACGGCTTTGGTTGGTCAATGCGGCGAGCACTAGGAGCAGCAACCCTCACCTGCCTTTGTGTGCCACTTGAGACCTTGTTCCTCTGAAATCAGGAGCAGGTACTACGTACGTCAGTGTACTACTCCCCCTACATGCTTTCAGCACTCAATTTTTTGTTTACAGCGAGGAGCAGGTACCACGTACGTCAGTATACTAGTTACTTCCTTTCAGCACTCAATCAGGTTCAGGCGCGGCGGTATAAGAATACCTCTTTGGCAGGATTTTTAGCTTGTTATTGTTAAACCAAACACTAGCTGATAAAAACAGCTCGATCTGTGAGAGAACTACAATGGGAGAAGCCACCTAAATGTTGCTTCTGTGCTTCGACACTGTTTACATAGAAACCTTGCCGAACAGCCTGCAGGGTGCAGGCTGTACAAGCATGACCAGATGCTATTGTTCCCCTTCACCTGTAAACCCTGTTCTACCAACTGAGACAGTCATTTCAAGTACTACTACATACTAGTTAGTACCCACCTTGTTCATTGCACAAGTACTACTTGGATCAGGTGTGTGCAGTGGGCACCTGATTTGGCGTCTTATCATTAACCCACCCCCTAATATGCGCGCCAACGACGCCGAATCTGCGTGCGCGCAGCTCGCTTCCAACGCATAAAGTGTGTGTGGATTCCAGCTCCGGCTGCATCATCGCGGCGAGCTTATGATTGCCAGTCCGGCGCCATGAACGCAATTACAATAAGCAACAAGATCCTCAAAAGCTATCTGCAAAGGCACCATGTCTGAATATAAATAACAGTACAGCGCACTGCTTGTTTCTCAACATCTCCATTTCGTCAGTGCGTGTGCCCCCAACTCCGAGAGCAAGCAAGATCTCTGTCACTCACTTCTTATATTACACACGGGCTTGATTCTAATGAACTACGAGCCCCGTGGGAACAAGTGTTCGTTTGTTTAATTTGTACTGAGACGGCCCACCACACACAGGAATCTGCCAGTTGTCGCATCCTTCCTCTGCAGGAAGGCTGGAGGCTGATGAGCATGGACTCTAGAGCAAGACGCAGCTGCTCATCCATTCACCGGCTACGGATTTGTCACACATCAGCTGCTGACTTCGGCGATGCTGTGGAGAGAAGGGCGCCAATGGCGATGCCTCGCGCCAGAGTGCGCCGCCGAACTTGAGCTGCTCCGCTGGCCGTCCCTTTCCTGTTGCGACAGTTGAAATTAGATGGCGGCAGTTGAGAAACCAGAAGATGACAGTTTATCCTGTTGAGCTAAGCTAAGTTTAAACATCAAATGACGACTGACTGTAAACAACGAATAAGTGGCTCCTTTTGTGTGTCTGTTAGTGTGGCTTCTTGGCCTTCCTGCTAGCATCATGCATCCATGTTCCATGCATATTCTTTCGCCTATCTGACTGTCTTATTGGATTGCAGAATGTCAAACATAGTTTTCTAAATATATGATGTCAGGAGGCAGCTGAAAAAATTTCAGTACCCACACCATTTCCATGTGATGTGAGGAAAAAGCAAGATGTAACAAAGCTATTACTATGATATTACCTAGTTTTGCTCCAGAATAATTTGCCCGCTTTTTTTTTTTATAATAACCAGCCATTATATCATGTTTCGAGTAAACTATTCGAATTATTCCTTGTATCTAGATCATCGATTAGATTATTTTATAGTGATATCCTTTGCAATCAAATTGGTTGGTTAGGTAGGTACTAGTGGCGCATAAAGGTATATATAGAATTAGGAGGGTGGGGAGCTAAATATAGAAATATGAACTGGAATAAGCTACGTAAGCCAAGTTACCTAGACAATTAGGTAGTACTTATTAACTCTTATCCTTCCGAAAGGCTATCACCTACTCTTATCTATCAGTCAAAACAAAACATAATTTGTGGCAGGAATGAAAATTTTTAGTGGGCTTGTGTAGTCATAGTCATAGGGAAACTCTGAGACTAGAATTACGAGTAACTATTCAGAACAGGACGTCAAGCGTGTAATAATACTACTGTGAATCTTTTTGTTGGACAATGTTTTGAGCATGTAGTACAAACTATCGGGCTGATCTAAGAACATCTAAAATCAAATACATGGTTGTGCTAATCTGGTTAGTAGAGTAGTGTTCTAGTTCTAGTAGAACAGAGCTGGGATGAACAAGAAAACAGAGGAGAGAACGAGAGGTTGTGCAGCAAGCGAGCACTGGAATTAGATGGTGATCGCAAAGCAGTACCTGATCAAGGCTGTCATCCGCCACCACCTGCTGCGACTGCGAGTCATCACCGGAGCCCGTCCTCCCGCCGGCGTGCTTCGGCTGAACTATCACGTGCTGCTGCTGCGCCCTCCGGGTCTTCTCCTCCTTCTTGGCCTGCAGCGCCTTGGTGACCTCAGCGACGGTGATGAGGCGGTACGCCTGGCCGAGCAACAGCGTGTCGCGGGGCTTGAGCAGCTTCACCCGCGTGACGCGCGCCCCGGCGCCGTGCCTGTGCTGCTGCTCCCCCGGCTGCTGCTGCTGCTGGGACCGCTTCTCGTCGTCGGCGTCCGCGCGGTGCGTGACGAGCGCGACGTAGTGGCCCGGGTTGGCGCGCATGACCTCGGCCGCGCTGGTGGCCCAGTAGAGGCGCTGGACGCGGCCTCCCGGGTGCTGCACCACCACCGTCGCCGCCTCCGCCGCCTGGCAGTTGCCCATCCTCGACCGATCGGTCCTCTCTTCTTCTCCTGCCGCCCGTGGCCGTGGGTGTGCAGTCCAGGGGACTAGGGGAGGCACGCAGAAGTTGGTGCTGGCGGCGGCCGCGAGCGCGAGCGAGCGAGCGGCGGTGTTATGATTTATGAAGCGCGGCGGTGGGCGGTGGGTGGGCACGGCAGACTGCCTGGAGCTGGCTGTGGGGTACTAGCAACTCTGACTGAGACGGCGCTGCACGGACGGATCGAAATCGAGCGGCGTAGATCGATTTGGCTGACCGCGCGGTGGCTCCGGCCCCGCATCGGCGTTTTTATTTGGCTCACCGCTGCGGATGGAGCGTGGCGTTGGGCCGTTGGCTGAGCGGGTTGCGTCTTCGTGCACGCGCGGTGGCGCATCTACGCTGGGCGTAACGGCAGGGCTACTGCTACAACTCCGGGCCGCCCGCAAGCTGACCTTCGCGTGCTCCGTACGTCCCTGAAATGGCAGCTCACCGTGACCGATCCGATCGGAGGGAGGGATCCAGCGCTGAGGTCGTCGTGCATCGAAATCGGCGCCGCGTTGGAGGCTCGGCTTCAACAAAGCTTCGGTTTGCCGTGGCTGTGGATTTGTGCACGCTGCCTTACAAGCGGTTTGGTGTATACAAAAACAAAAGCGGGTTTGGGTAAATTAGAATATGAAAAAAAATTAAATTACCAAGGAACAGCAAGGGCTTTCGTGTTCCAAGGTTGACAAACATTACTGAAAGCACACAAAAGCGATTCAAACATTTATTTAAGCCATTTGAGTATTTATTAATCATGATGAAAATGCATTTAAACACACTTAAATTAATTGGACAATTTGGAATTATCAAAAATTACCAAACTTTTTGCGAAGGCAGGTATCAACATGCTAAACTTACATAAAACGTTTCGTCATCAAAAGATTATTATTTTGGTTACAAAAACTACACAACAAACATTTCATCATTTATTTACGGATTAAGTTCACTTTTGGCCCCTCAACTATCATGCTGGTCTAAGTTTGATCCCCAACTGCAAAACCGTCCGCTCGTTTCACTCTAAATATGAAAACTATTCATTTTTGGCCCCTCGGAGTCCTTAGCCAGGTTTGCACAGGGGCCGGGGTGGTTTTGACTCACCACGGTGGCGGTGACCGCCACGTCGGATGCTGCGCGGGTGAGAAAATGGCCCGGCCCACAACTCACTCCCTCCCCCACTTACTTCCTCTCCCTCCCCGAACCCTAACCGAGGAACTCGCCGCCGCCGTTGCATCCTCTCCTCCGCCGCGACCGCATCCTCTACTCCGCCACCACCGCACCCGTAGGCTTTGGCTCCTCCTCCTCCCCCTCCGTCGTCGTAGTTGCTTGCGGTAATGGTGAACTCGATCAGATCCAGCCGTAGTGTGGGGACCCAAGATTCGCGATGGCATTGCCATGCCAATGTACATGGTGATTCCTTCTCTCCCATCCCCTATCGTGAAGGGCCATTGGAGTATGCCCTAGCAGTGGTATGCAAATGCGGGGCAGAAGCTGCTCGGTTCATTTCGTGGAGTGATTTGAACCCAAGTTTGCGGTATTTGAAGTGCGCGCGGGCTCAGGTAAGTTGTCCTCTTTGTTTTGTAGTTTGTTAACGCACGAATCATTGACTATGTCTCATGTACTTCGTATTGGTTTGTTTGATCATAGGATGGTGGTTGCGACTTCTATAGATGGGTGGATCCACCACACAGTAGCTTTAGCAAGCAGCTTCTCCTTGATCTATGAGATGTTGTGAAGTTCTGGAAGCATGTAACTAGAAAATCTGAATAGACTCTTGGAAGTTGTTACAAGGGAGAATGAAAGACTCCAAGGCATAACAAGGGAGAATCAAAGACTGTAGCGAGAGCTGAAAGGCGTTGTCAAGTTCAATGAAGACAAAGAGGCCATGTTTGTTACAGGTACGAGAGATGTGGCCATTATGCAAGCTGAAATACAGTCTGTAGCTGAATCTAGAGTTGAGTTAGAGGTGAGAATTAGAACATTGGAGAAGCAGATGATGTGCTTGTTTGTTGATGTACTTGTGTGTGTTGGATTAGTTGCTACTTTGTTGATGACTTAGTAGGATGTGGCTTAGTAATGGTAACATATTGGAACTATTATGTGTTGTGCAGCAGTTAAATGCATGAGCATAAGGGCGCTCACAATATAGACTCTATCGTAGAGTCTAAACCTATTTATTACCTCGAATATTGTGGACTTGGAGTCTAAATAAGACTTGAAGTCTTGTTTTTTCACCCTCTCTCTTCTATAAATATACTGCCATATTCATGATCCTGATGCAGAGAGAGAATGCATCTAAGCATGAGAAAACTACCAGGGGTGAAGCAAAATAATTGTTTACATTGTTTATTTCATGGGCAGCCAACAGGCTGCCACTGGCTCAATAGGCCCAAGAGTTAATAGCTTAGCCGCCAAGTTAGGTCAAGGGTGCTTAGCCATGAAGTTAGGTTTATGGTTGATCCCCTCTCTTATAGAGAGGCATATCTGTCATTTGGAATTAAGCAAGGAATAATGAAAAAACAATTCTAGTCTCCCTCCATCTCTTAAGCTCTTGGCAAAGAAGGTCTAGTTATCTCAAAATACCATCAACCTACCCTGACCCTAGCCCTCGTTCCTCACGCCCTAACCACTGAGCTATCATGCATAATAGTCTAACAATTCAATTACACCGGTTCTAAAAAGAAAATATTTAACACCATAAGCATATGAAAAAGAAGACCAAAAAGAAAAGTTATGTAATGAATGATAAAATCTACTTGCAAAGGAAAATAGAGTGTTCTACATCAGTACACTCCCCATCATCTTGGAACATGCAGAAGGAGGCAAACCTTACATGTTAACAAGTTCATCCAAATTTGACATCGATCCTCGGCACACAGATCTAGTGATTATCAATATAAACACTTACACTTGTCTGTAATCTACTCTAATCATCTCCATAGCATCTCAGGAACCACAATCACACCTCTTACCCCCTGTAGCCCCTTACGATGAGTGGATCCCTAGTAAGGTTTGTTTTGGTTGTATAAGACCTATAAAAAACATTTTGATCCTATTTTGTGGTACACTGCCCTTTTTTCGCCTTCCCAACACAAAAGAATATTTTTGTTAATCACTTAAGTTGTGTCGGATCTGAAAAGAAAATATTTAACACATAAGTATCTGAAACAGAAATCCAAAAAGGACAACTATATAATGAATGATAAATCAAGTTGCAAAGGCAAACAGAGTGTTCTGCATCAGTACACACCCTATCATGGATGATGCACCTAAAGTGAAAAATATGTCTGCATGGAAGTCTTATGCACCGATCTATCGTATCGAAGTCACTTATGTAGACTGCACATTCAGTGACATTCTTCTCCTTTGCAAAGAACACAATCTGCTAGTGTACCAAAATATCTCTTGGTACTCCATTAGTTCTTACACCTACCATTGTTCTAAGGTGAGAAAAAACTTCTTCCTCATCATGTCTAATAATTAGCTCAATTGCATCAAAATCGTCACCAACGGACACAAAAGCTTCGGCTAGGAGCTCTTCTGTGACGGAACCGTCCAAATTATAAGAGATCAAGTACCAAAGTAGCTAACTTAACTGCCACTTAAAGCACTTGAGCCCATATAATCCCGGTAGTCCGGAAATCTTGAAGGATTTCTAACAATCGAGGATCGCGCAAACTCAGGTATGCACATTCGAACGAGCCACAACTAAACCGAAAATACTTGAAGTACGAATAAAGTTATTACAACACTTTGTTCCAAATAAAAGTAGTACTTACACCACAACACCTGTGGCCAAAATAAAATATTGTTTGAAACTTAACCCAAAGTTTTAAAAGATAAGGGTGCCCACGAAGTCACGTCCGACAACAGCAAAAGATGAGCTCGTAGAAGACCTTGCCCAAGGCCTACTCCTCTTCTCCTTCGAAAGGATAGAGACAGTGCTTACAATAGCAGAAGTATACTTGGCCATCTGCAACAAGCGGGATAAACCCTGAATACGGGAATGTACTCAGCTAGACTTACCCGTCTAACTGAAAATAAAGACTCCAAGGGTATGCAAGGCTATTTATGTGGATCTGGGTAAACTTTCTTTTGCGGAAAAGCGAACAAGACGAAACTAAAGATTAGAGAACAGCTAATTTCCATCCTATTATTTAACTCTAGGTTTGCACCTGTACTAGAGCACTCACTTGAACTACTCAAACAATATAATAACATATATCCAGTTCCTTCATCAAAATTTTAGTAGAACCATTACGATGTCACATGGAGTTTTACCGTGGTGAAGCTCAGCATAATCCCCCATATCCAGTGGGGGGGCGGCAATTCGAATCGATATACACCAGCTGGTAAGATTACCTTTAACACACGCCCACACTTTCCCCGTCGGGTCCATGCGTTGGGTTACCGCTCAACAAAGTCCAGGTGGTAATCGACGCGATCTCAGAGTAGTCCACCCAATTGTAGAAATCAGTTGGCCACCACGGGGTAGATCGTATCTACAAACTAGAGGGTGCTCACAGTAGGCTGAGAGCCGGCCCGGACAGTGTTTACTCGGCTTCGGGGTCGATACTCACAACGACCCCTATGTGAAAGGGCGCATTCAAAGATGTAAGAGGGCCACCATCGTATACAAACCTATACGATCCAACGGACGGACTGCCCCCAAGTCTAAACCACTTGGTGCCTCTTCCTTCCAGTTGACCGCATTTCATTACTACCATTGGTTCTTTCCACGATAGCAAATATAGCCAACCGTGATAGTATTACCCCCATGGGATAACACGAAACATAAATATAAAAGTAACCATTTATTCTAAGCAGGCTAAGCGGTTGCATTTACTTTTATTTACAGGGTAACAAGGTAGGTAAAACAATAATCAAGGAAGGCAATGCATCAATTTGGGATCCAAACAACTCCTGTCACCTAATGCATCACAGTATAAAATACTCAAGTAGATTAATTTGTAAACATTGGGAGGCTTAAGAATGCTCCGGGGCTTGCCTTGAGTGAAGGTGGAGGGCTGGTGGTCAGGGCACTCTGGGAGGTTAGTGTCGAGCTCGTGGTACTCCTCATTTAGCTCCGGTACCTCCTGGACTTCTGTCTCTGTTGGCTCCTGATGTTCCTCCACGGATCCTAAATGAGTGCAATGCATAATTAAGTAACTTGATGATGCAGGGATGATGCTTGAACAAGATTCAGTGGAAACTACACTTAAAAACATATTTATCAGGAAAGTTCCATGATTTACACATGCACATATTTATAACAGGAATTAATCTAAGAAAACAGCAGAAACACATTTTAACTTTAATATACGCAGGAAACAACTAATTAACATTAGTACTGAAGACATTCTCCAAAAACATTTATATAAAGACAATAGACAGATCATAACATAAAGAGTCTAACAAAATTGATTTCACCTTTTTAGGATTTTCCAAACTCTAGATATAAATTAAACAAGCATTAGCACATTACTGAAAATGAGAATTAGAATTTCATTTCGGAAGCTGGCTCGAGACACGCAGAGGCGTGCGGGGCATCTGACCAGCAGGACCCTCGATTACTCGAGGTCTGACTGTCGACGTGCAGGGAACAGAGGACGGCGCTGACTGGCGCGTTCTTGCTGGCGGTGAGGTCTCCGGCGGTGGGGTTGGGTGTGCTAGGCTCGGGATGATTACGCGCATCCACTGGTGGAGTTGGCTGAACTGTTGCGACCATGAAAGTGGTCGGCGGCGTGCGGTGGCAGTGTAGCACGACGGTGTGACACGGTGAGGTGATCACCGGCGATGCGAGGCTCGGCGCAAGGTTGCGTGAGCATCTTGGTGACGTGGTGAGTGCGGCTCAAGGGTTAGTTGAGCCGGAGGGACTCTGTGGAACCCTGGCCACGTGCAAGGTCCGCGGGGACGGTAATGGCACGCGACCAACGGTGTGTGATGAGACAGGTCGAACGGGAGCTAGGGAAAGACGTTCTCACCTCGGCTAGCTCTGGTGAAGCTTCCACGAAGATGGAGGCGTTGGAGGCGAGACGGTGAAGAGTGAACACCGATTGATCAGTGCGGCGGCGACTCAAGACCAAGGAACGGCGGAGGTGTTCCGGTGGCTGGAGTCCACTGCTGGTTAAACAGAGGCGAGCAGCGTGTGTGCGGGGCAAAGGCGAAAGCTAGAGCGAGATGGATCGAGCAGAGAAGCTCGGATGGTGGTGGATTTGAGAAGGGTACGCTTGCGGTGCTCGGAGCTCTCGGCGTGACGATGGCAGAGAAAAGCGAGCGAGTGAGCAAGTGCGGATGAGTGCAAACGAGTGTGGGAAGCGGAGGAGGTATAGGCGCTCCTCTTTGCACGGTCATGGCTGACCGGCGCGGCCAGTGGGGGCCGTGATGCGATGGTGCGGCAGTGGCCGCGGCGCTAGCGTATTTGCGGCGAGCGAAGTAGAGCAAGACTTGGTCGACGCGCCGTTAGCGCGGATTCACGTTTGATTGCGAAAGAGACGAGGCGGGGCGCTGATCAGACGCGACACTGCGGCAGCGTTACTGTGAAACGACGGCGCGGCGCGCGACAGTACGGCTGGCAGGTCTACGGCGGCGAAGCACGGCGTCAGCGGCGGGAAAACGATGCAGCTCGGTCCTAGCGCCGTTAGCGCGGGCGCGAGTGCGGACGCGACTGAGACAGAGCGAGCGGCAACAGCGATGTCGGTGCAATGCCGCAGCGGCGGCGATGGCGTGTTCCACTTCTGCGGTCAGGCATCGTCGGCCACGCGGCGGACGACGCCGACGTACGGTTCAGCCGCGGTCGGGTGAGTGCGCGCGGGCGTGCGCGGCACGTGCGTGCGGGTGAACGCGCGGGAGAGGGGGGGTCGATGTCGAGGGAGGGGTCGATCGACTGGCGGTCGAGGCCGAGCGGGCCGAAAGCGGTACTCGACCTATTCCGGTTTTGAGTTCCTTTTCCCATTTTCTTTTATTAGATAACGTAAGTAGGGTAAACCAAACATAAAGCAACCATACTTTACTCTAAGCAAAGCAAGGTTTAACTAAACAGGTTGATCACCAGACTAAGCACAAAACACCTATTCATTCTAGTTTCCAAAACATTATAACACACACATGAAATGATAGCATATGCAAACAGGAATGCAATGTTTGTGCTTAGTGGCTAATGATGATCCTAATGCAAGCTTGACACAGGGTGTCACATCTTCCTCTGAAAATACGTACTCATTTAGACTCGTTTTGTTACTGCTACTACTGCTTCTTCTACTGCTGTTGCTGCTTCTATTGTTGTTGCTGCTGCTCATTTCTTTGTTGGATGAAAAATGACATTGAATATCTAGAGATGAAATGTGCTTGTAGAGCTCGATCCATCGTTACTAAAAATCAAAGAAATCATGTATTGAATTTAACATTAAAATGGTATTATAATAATGCTACCTCATTTCTTATAAGCTACCAAGAAAGAAGAGAATCAAGGCTAGTGGAGAGCCTGTAAAAATAGGACCTAAAAGTGGTGTTGAATTGGGGCTTAAGATTTGCTGAAATGGAACCTGAAAGTGCAGTGTATTTTTGTTCAATTGTTTCTCAGCTCTAGTTATTGCTACGGTTGACCATATATATTATGAAAACATGTCAAACCACACTTTGTTTCAACTAAGTAGTCTGTACTCTGCATTTCAGCAACTTAAAACATCATTCATTTCAGAACTTAAAAGTACAAACGTATACAATCCACTCATTGACCACTATTATTAATTAAACTTGTGCTCTTCATAGTCATCATAAACAATTGCATCAAACATATCTAAATAGTGTTTGAGTGCTGATATAAAAGAACACATGGCATCCTTTGAAAAATAAATGACAAATCCACAATCTTCAACTGCTACAACAAATTGTCTTACTCAATCTCTGTTAAAAAGATAGGACAAATCTATGTTGCTATAAAAAATTAATAACATGCCAGTTTAGAATTTATCAACATCCAAAAGAATATATAAGAACACGCAAACTGACCCCAATCATTATGATAGTTACATAGAGGACCACCCGAAAAGAAAAGCAAAATTAAAATCATAGATATTGTTGACACAAAAAGTGACGTACTGCGTCTCACACACAGCAAGCCGGAAAGCGTGACTTCAATCGGGTGCCCGGGTGCTTCGAGAACCGAAAACGTGCCAGTCAGTTTGACCTGAAACTAACAAGGGATGAAAGTCATTAGATATAAACTGGAACATGCCGGATAATACCAGACAGTTCCATATGTATGACCCTAAAGCCACTTACAACGACATACAACCAGTGGCGGAGCTAGAGCTCAAAGGAAGGAGAGGCCGGTTTGAGCTCCACAACGGATCTACCTAGAAATTTCTATTTTTTAGCTACAAATTTCCTAAGATTGTCGATCAATACTCCCTCTATCCCAAATTATAAGTTATTTTAACTCTTTTTAAATCAAAACAAACCAAATTTATATTATAAGTTTATAATATTTACATCAAATAAATACCATTATATTCTTCATTAATTATATTTTCATAGTATACTTATTTCATGTTATAAGTCTTTAAAATTCTCTTTGTAGTTTTGATTAAACTTGAGATGTTTTTACTTTTCAAGGAAGTTGAAATAACTTATAATTTAGAATGTAACAATTATTCCATACGGAATAAATATTTAAGAAATAGAAAATACATCCTTTAAGCATATAGGCTATCCAAATCCTAACTTAATTATTTGGATGCTTGTGCTCCCATTTGAACATATTCAAATTAACTAGCTAGAGACTTGGTAAGATCTCAAGAGCTTGTCACAAGTTATGTTAGTAAATTAAATGAGTGTGAGATTTTTGGATGTACGTGGTTCTAGATCACATGGTGGTGCACGACATGAGTGTAAGGAGACAATGAGACAAACAAGCAATCAAACTTCTAATAAGCGAAAATCAACACTAATACTAGTAAATACTCCACCATAAATTATAGGAAATAAATATATATGCACACAGCCATATAGATGTGAATATATGCATTGAAAATTCATCCAGCCAAGGGGGGCCCGCCGCCCACTATGGCCCATGTGTGGCTCCGCCAGTGCATACAGCTATGAAAGCTATCTGCCAACAGGTTTTATGGAACATTCGGCTAAAACAGGCAGAAAGCACGTGAACTAATGATTGCCGAATGCGCATGCATGGGAAAAGGACGTACAAACAAATCATGGTTGAATATGGATTAAAGCATAACCAAGCTCGGCAATCAGCCGAATTGGGGTCCATGATGAAGGAAACACGTAAGCAAACATAATTAAACTAATCGAAAGTCTGCATCTGTCGCACGATATCTAGCGTCATCAAAGCTTAAACATGGATAGCATGCATGAACCCGCAACATGTAACAATCTAGATTCGAACTGATTCGGCTATTATAGATGTAAGATCTACTTATAGGAACAACGCGAAAGTAACAACTCATTATAACATGAATAGATCTATATAAGTTAACAAGAGCCGAACCGTATTAATATAGATTGGGCAAAGGAGTGTTTGCAAATGTGTAAAGATTATCTAAAACATGCAACACGATAACTTAATGAATCCAATAGATCTTGCCAAATCTACGAGAGTTGATAACTATCTTGCTTATGCTAAGCATATCGAGCAAACACCCGCCGCATGGTATTTACTTGTAAACAAAACATAAGTGAAGACTTCTTGATCATCAATCAAGGATCCGCCACACGATCAATGATAACAAACAAGACTACTTGCATCAACATATAAATCCACCACATGAAACTAGACATGATAACACGGTTGCCAAGACTTACGGAGGTCGACGGATCGATGATAACTCTCGAAGAACTCGACGACATGACAAAGGACTCGAAGTTGGCACGAGGCCGGTTGTATTGATTTGGTTGTGAACACCTTTTGACAATAGCTAAGGGTTTATATTTATACCCTGGCTATGACATGAGTCCTAAGAGGACACGACCACAAAATATTAAAGGAAGAAACATAATATCTTGACTTTAGTTCCCTTCGGAGTCTCCATTGCCTTAATTATCGCAATTGTCGTTATCAACTCGGCTCTCACTTGCCGCCTTCGTCGCTCCGATGTAAACCACCCTTCTTTCTGATTAACCGATTGCGCGACCGATTGCCGAATCTGGGAATTAACCGACCGCATGGACTTTGCCAAATGCTCTGAGCATCCATCTCCGCTGACTCACCGCGTACTGGCCCACTTGTCATTGTGCAAAAATCATGTGTTAACAGATATACCATCTAGCAATTTCAGCTTACAGGGTTGGTATCTACTGGTGTTGTATGTCGTTTTCGACTTCGTTTCTAGTTACCTCGCACAATGTTACTGCACCTTTGTTGAAAGATATGCACCTAGGAGTATCAGAGGATGCACCAAATAGAATTCAAAGAATAATTTTTTGAGTTGGCCAAAAAAAATTATTATAGAAGCTTTAGTAAACATATTTCAGAATATGCAACAAGGATTGTGAAAACAAATCCAAGTGATGCCATCAACAGAGCCACAAATAAAATACCACAAAGCATGTCCTAGTAGCCATTCAGGCCATGTGACTCTACATATGTTAGGGATATTACCTTGGCATATCCCCAGGGACCTATATGGGCCTACCGACCAGAAGACGACCCAACCCGCGAGACCTTGTGGCACGCGACCAAGCCACTGTGCTCGCCAGGGACTCCGGAGAGCCTTGCTCACCAAGGAAGATCCTAGTAGATAGGCTCGGATCCCTTACCTTAAGGGACCGATTGTAATCTGTTAGGATATGGAAATTGTAACCCTACTCTCCGGCTATATAAGGCGAGCAGGGATCCCCTCGAAAAGATCCATCTACACCTCGTGTAACCTAATACTCATATCAATCCAGCCACCAGAACACATGACGTAGGGTATTACGGTGATTTGTTGGCCTAAACCTGTATAAATTGTCGTGTCTATGCTCTCTGTGTTACGTTTGATCATCGTCGCCACACCTCGGCCTACAATCTACTACCGTAGGGTAACCCCTAGGTAGACTGCAACGCATATTTCGTTGATAGTTGGCGTGCTAGATAGGGGGTGTGTGCCACGACTTCATGACTCGTCAAGCGGTCACTATCCCCGATTTGATGGTCCTCCCAGCGGTCGGCACCGTCCTCCAGATTGGATCTATGTCTTGGACTGTCGGGTCCATACCACGCATGTTAGCCGCGCCGTCATCTACGCATCGTCCCGCCATGTCGAAGTACCATCCACGCAAGGTCATCATCCTCGACGACCTAATCGACGCCATCGACCGCTCCAATGTCGGCATCGCCGATTGCATCGACCTCGTACAAATGGCACAACGCCGAATCTCTAGCCATCACAGTTGATGTCCACGCCGCCGCCAAACCCCAGCGAAGGAAACCGCCACACCGATCAAGGACGCCCGCCTCCCTCCGATAATGCCCTATGGGCTATGCAACCAGGCAGCCGCCTCCCAACATCAAACGCTCCGAGAGATCTATGACCAGGCCCCGGCGGTGACTGTCGTTAACACGGTCATCATCTCTGCGATCCCTAGCGATTCTGAGTAGGCAGTGTCTCTTGATGGTACCGCCTCATCCGACTCCGACTCTGCTACAAGAACCAAAAACGATCGACTCGTCCGGATCGTCAAGCGACTTCCTGGAGTTCCCCCTAGGTTTTGAAGGCATGGTTTTCCAGGTCTCCGCTGACAGTGTCACGCGCGACAACGAAACGGATGCCGAGCGCATTGCCCAAGAAGAACATAACACCGAACGCGCGCGGAGGCACGAGTTGGAACGTCGCGACTAGGAGAAGCGCGAGTAGGAACGACTAGCGCGGGAGCGACGCGAACAAGAGCAACGAGATCGGGACCGCGTCCCCAGACGCAACCTCAACCAAGAGTTCGATCAGATGGGCGACATTCCGGTGTACCAGACTCCAAGCGCCAACTTGGCGGTAGCCACCTGCGAGTTGGCCAAGCTACCTATCTCGCCCATGATCGAGAAAATTGAATGTGGCAGAACCGCCCAAACTATAAGAGATCAAGAACCAAAGTAGCCGATTTAACGATCACTTTAAACACTTGAGCCCATATAATCCCGGTAGTCTGGAAATCTCGAAGGATTTCTAACAATCTTATCTCCAACCAAGATCGCGCAAACTCAGGTATGCACATTCGAACGAACCAACAATTAAATGAAATGATTGAAGTACGAAATAAAGTTATTACAACACTTTGTTCCAAATAAAGTAGTACTCACGCCACAACACATGTGGCCAAATAAAACATTGTTTTATAACTCGAACCCAAAGTTTCACTCCACACTAGTACCATTAATAAATAGGGGTGCCCACGAGATCACGTCCAACAACAGCAAAAAATGAGCTCGTAGAAGACCTTGCCCAAAGCCTACTCCTCTTCTCCTTCAATAGGATAGAGATAGTGCTTACAATAGCCAAAGTATACTTGGCCATCTGCAACAAACAGGATAAACCCTGAGTACGGGAATGTACTCAACTAGACTTACCCGTCTAACTGAAAATAAAGACTCCAAGGAGGCATGGCTATTTATGTGGATCTGGATAAACCTTGCTTTTGCGGAACGCGAGAAAGATGAAACAACCAAGATTATAAGAGAGCAGCCATTTTCTAGCCTATTATTTATCTCTAGGTTTTGCACCTGTACTAGAGCACTAACTTGATCATATCAAACAATAAGATAATACCATATCCAGTTCATCTGTCAATATTTTAGTACAACCATTATCGATGTCACATGGAGTTGTACCGTGGTGAAGCTCAGCATAATCCCCGACTATCCGGTGGGAGGCGGCGACTCGAATCGATATACAACTAGCTGGCAAGGTTACCTTTAACACACGCCCACATTTTCCCCGTCGGGTCCATGCATTGGGTCACCGCTCAACAAAGTCCAGGTAGTACCGCCGCGATCTCAGAGTAACTCACCCAATTGGAGAAATCAGTTGGCCACCACGGGGCAGGTCGTATCTCCAAACTAGAGGGTGTCAGAAGTAGGCTGAGAGTCGGCCCGGACAGTGTTTACTCGGCTTCGGGGTCGAAACTCACATCGGCCCCTATGTGAAAGGGCGCATTCGAATATGTAAGAGGGCCACCATCGTATACAAACCTATATGATCCAACGGACGGAGTGCCCCCAAGTCTAAACCACTTGGTGCCCTTGCCTTCCAGTTGACCGCATTTCATTACTACCATAGGTTCTTTCCACGATAGCAAAATATAGCCAACCGTGATCGGTACTATCCTCATAGGATAATACGAACATAAATATAAATGTAACCATTTATTCTAAGCAGGCTAAGCAGATGCTTTTACTTCTATTTATCAGGTTAACAAGGTAGGTAAATTCAATATCAAAGAAGGTAATGCATCAACTGGGATTCAATCAACTCCTGTCACCTAATGCATCACAATATAAAATACTCAAGTAGATTAATTATAAAATGTTGGGAGACTTAAGGATGCTCCGGGGCTTGCCTTGAGTGAAGGTGGAGGGCTGGTGGTCAGGGCACTCGGGTAGGTTAGTGTCGAGCTCGTGGTACTGCTCGTTCAGCTCCTGCACCTCCTGGACTCCTTCCTCTGGAAGTGGCACCTGGGGTTCCTCTACTGATCCTGGATGTGTGCAATGCATATAAATAAACTTGATGGTGCAGGGATGATGCTTGAACAAGAATTAGACACTCAAAGATTGCTTTTAGAATTAACCTAAGTATTCATGCTAGTGCCACTTTACACAGCAAGCCTAATAAAAACTGTTCAGAAAAATCTACAAAAACTACAAAGGACAGAACAAGCCTACTGGATACTACTGCAGAAAAATTACTTAAAGTAAAGCTACCAGCTAGCAAATACAAAAAGATGAATATAAATGTAGAAAAAGCACTTAGAACTAGAGCTACTAGCTAACAGGGTGAAACATGCTATATATTATTTTTAACAGGTTTTTTACTTGGAAACATATTTATCCAGAAAGTTCCATGATCAGCACTACTAGATTATTTTCTATAGGAATTTCCAAAGAAAACCCTAGAAAAGAACACTTGAACTACAATTATGTTTTCTGACATACAACATACCACATATTATATTTTGCCTAGATAGATCATGGTATACAGAGGCTACACAAAAAGGTTCATGATTTATCTATGCACAGATTTACCATAGGAATTAATCTAAGAAAACAACAGAAAAACATTTTAATAAGTAATAAATAAAATTTACACAGAAACATGGCATGTTATATTTTTCCTAGCTTCTCCACAGGATAACAAAGCTAGCATAAAAACTTCACATTTTTATTTGACGAGTTCAAGTAGGAACACAATTAATTTTGATAAATGCAGAAAAGAACTATTTAAACATTAGTACTGAAGACATTCTCCAAAAATTACTTTTATATTTTTAACAGAAAGATCTACATTTATAGAGTCTAACAAAATTGATTTCACCAAATTAGGATTTACCAAACTCCAGATATGAAATAAACAAGCATTATCACATTTACTAAAAATGGAAAAAGGAAATGCATCCACAGAATTCGGCCCATGGTGAACAGTGTTGGGCTCGGCCCAGTGCACGCGAGAGGGTGGACTGATAGGCGGGACCCGTAGTCAACGCAGGGTCCACCTGGCAGTGAGCCAGGGCAGAGCACCGGCGCTGACCGGCGCGTTCTCGCCGGCGGCAAGCTCGTCAACGGCAGTGCGGTGCTTGGCGTGCTCGGGGTGACGACGCGAAACGTCTGGTGGTGTTGGATGAACCAGCGCGGCCGTGAAAATGGCCGGCGACGTGTGGTGCGGCGGTGCGACGTGGCGAGGCTCTCACCGGCGCGGTGTTGCTCGGCTAGCGGGTGCGTGAGCACCACGGTGATACGGTGAGTGCAGCGCAAGTGTTGGTTGGGACGGAGGAGCTACGAGGAGGTCCGGCCACGTGCGAGCTCCGCGGCGGCGGCAATGGCGCATGGCCAACGGCGCGGTGTCGTTTCAGTGTGCGAGGGTGCTGGCGGAAGGGTGTTCTGACCTCTACTACCTCCGGTGAAGTTTCCACGAAGATGGAGGCGACGGAAGCGGGTCGGAGAGGGGTGAACGGAGTTTGGTCATTGCGGTGGCGACTGCGGGCCGAGGAAGGGTGACGGCGTTCTGGCGTGAGCGAGGCTCGGCTAGCGAAGGCGAGGCGAGCAGTGCGTGTGCGAGACGAAGGCGAGCGAGTGTGCGAGGTGGATCAAGCAGAGACGCTCGGGTGACGCTGCAGCGAGGAAGGGGGCGCTTGAGTGCTCTGTGTCCGTGGCGCGGCGAGAGCAGAGGTAGAGCGAGCGAGAGAGTGAATGCGGGTGAGTGCTGGCGAGTGCGAGAGGGAGAGGGGGTGGAGGCGCTCCTGCTGACGCGGTCATGGCCAACCGGTGATGCCGGTGGGGGCCGTGACGCGACGACGCGGCGGTCGGCAGGGCGCTGGCCTGACTGCGGCGCGCGGGGCAGAGTGGCAGCACGCGGGGCAGCACGCGACTTGGTAGACGCGCCGTTAAGGCGGATCCGCATTCGATTGCGAGGGTGACGGGGCGAGCGACCGGTCGGTGATGGCGCTGCGGCGGCGTTATGGCGACGCGACGGCGAGCAGCGCGGCAGCGGCGCAGTGCTGCGCGTCTGCGGCGGGCAGAGGCAGCGAGTGGCGAGTGCGTGGTCGGCGCAGTGCGGCAGGGCGCGGCGTGAGGATAAGCACGGCTGTCGGCTTTGGTGCTCGGGCATCGTCGGCCACGTGGCGGCAACGCCGGCGTACGGCGCGGCCGTGGTCGGGCGAATGCGCGTGCGTGGCACGTGATCAGCCCGTGTGCGGGAGCGCGGGCGTGCGCGCGTGCTGGCGCGGGCTGGCGCAAGGCCGAGCGGGCCGAAAGGGGTGGACTCGGCCCATTTCAGTGTTCTTTTCTCTTTTTCATTTTCTTTTATTTTTTTCAAACTAATTTGCTTCAAAATAATTTCAAAAACTTAAAACTAGGTTTTGAAATAAAAACCAAAGTTGCTCAGAATAAAATGCTCTACATTTTTCATGTAGGTCTCATTTTCTGAAAACCATTAATTTACAGAGTTCTAGATTAAAAACCAATTAAGCCATTTTAAGAAAAGAATTACTTTTATTCTTTACAAATACACTAAGCTTAATTAGGCATCGTAATTAATTATAAAGCACACCATTCTTTATTCTAAACATAGCAAACTTATTTAAACATGTTAATCAAGAGTAGGGCACAAAACACATATTCAATTCTAGTGTGAAGTATAAAAATAAACACACATGAAATGATGACATATATAAACATGAATGCAATGCAATGCTTATGCTTAGTGGCTAATGATGATCCTAATGCAAGCTTGGCACAGGGTGTCACATTGAAGCTCACGTTTAAGCGACTGCGGTCTAGGTAAACAAGAAAGGCGCCTTCACCGAGCTCTCCGGTCAATCTCAGAGCAAGAATTGTCTGCAAAGTCCGCAACGGCCGCACCGACCAAGATCTCCACGGTACGACGATCAGGAGTATGATTAACCCCGGCGTGATCGAGCACCCACCCCAGCGTCCCCAGTCATGGCAGGCCCTTGGCCCTTCTCCGCCCGCCTCCGCGCCATCAAGTGGCCCCAGAATTATGATGGCAAGGCAAACCCAGAACAATGGGTGACCACCTACGAGATCGCCGTCCATGCTTCCAGGGGAGATCTCGATGTGATGGACAACTATTTGCCGGTGATGCTATCAGCATCAACCAATAGTTGGCTCCATAAAATTTCGGAGGGCTCCATCGACACTTGGGAACAACTCAAGGAGGTTTTCATCAAGATCTACAAGGCCACTTGCGACTAGTCGGGGATGCGCTACAACCTGGAGAACGTTCGCCAAAGGCATGGTGACAGCCTCCGAGAATACATTCATTGCTTCTCCAAAAAAAGGCTAACAATATCGGATATCACTGACCCAGAAGTAATCTCCATCTTCTCCAACGGCCTATGCAACGACAAACTCCGAAACAAGCTAGTTCAGATGAAGATAACAAACATAGAGGGTTTGATGACCATCGTGAACACCTACGCTGACCAAGATGACGCTACCCGCAGTCGAGAAGACAAACAACGCCGTTCCCGTTCCCCGACATGTACGAGGGGTAGCGACCGCTGACCCGACTATTGCGATGAGCGAAGGCCCGATGACCGGGGACACGACCACCAAGATTACCCGTCGGGTAACTCAGAAGGTTATCGGCAGGGTTTCCACTCCAGATGTGGTGGCCGCTACTTTGCTAATACGGGTACCTGACCAAGATGTAACTACGATAGCAACTATGAAAAGATCCTCGACAGCCAGTGTCCTATCCACAAGAACTCCAAGCATTCCATGCGCGAATGCGAGGTCCTCAAGTCGGCAATGCGGGGGAGGAGCGACAAAAAGCCAAAGCGAGACGACACCGGCGGGGACAAGGACAAGGAGCCTCCAACACAAGAGTTCCGGACGGCTTCAAGAACATTCTCCATTTTCAGGGGCAGCATGGCCGTCGAAGGGGAGAGGCGATGCCGACAAGTCCGCAAGGACGTCTTCTCAGTCGCCAGCATCGAAGACGACACGACCAACGCTCGGTACCTCGATTGGTTAGAGCAATCCATTACTTTCTCCGAAGACGATCAATGGACGGATTACAGGTACTCGGGCCGCTTCCCCCTCATTATCAATCCAACAGTCGCCACATGCTGCTTTTGAATGCTGGTCGACAGAGGTAGCACCCTCAACATCATCTTCGCCAACGCGTTTCGACATCTCGACTACTCGAAGAAAGACCTTTCCCTGGCGAACTTTCCCTTCTGGGGGATCATCCTAGACAAAGCATCCACATTAGTGGGGCAGATAACCCTCCTCGTGTAGTTCGGCGACCAGGATCACTTCAGAGTCGAAAACATCCACTTCATCGTATTATTCTCGAATAGAATCACCATATTATTCTCAAACTCTCTCATCAATAAAAGTATGCAAGCATATCTCAACTTACAGTTCCAAGTTGTTCAAGAACCGTGCATAGCTCGTAGTCGCATAATCTGCGGAGTCTAATACCAACACCCTTCCTTGCCTCGGATAAATGACAAAGCAGATCCAGTGGTCTCTACACAAAACAAATTTGTGATGCAAGTATGTATTAAAATTATTAATTTGAACTATACAAACTCACACTTACCCAAAGTTATACGGGGCCATTATGCATTTTCTGTCTTGATATATAAGCATTGAGCTTACCAGGTAGTAGGCTTTATTCGGATTCAAACCTTTTCTTCAGCTTCTTTTTTTTTGTCCTCTCGTTCTTTACCTTCAAAACCCCTTTCAGGATTTGTCGCCGTCCCCGATTCTGAATTTGTGCCGCTCCCCCAACATTTTTTTATTGGGTTAAAAATACGAAAACCCTTTCTTTTTCCCTTGACGAGGATCAGTGCTGAAAAGCATGATCTGTCATCATATTGCATTGTGCAAGGTGCACGTTCATAAAAAGAAAATGGAATTAGAAGGGAAATATAACTCAAAAAAAAAAAACACATGAAATATTTTAAATATGAGTAACACTTAAAACTGCAAATAATGTTATGAGTTGACGTCGGGGGTCTCTTAAAGGTTCATTATCAACCCCCATGTCCTAAAATGTAACAATGCATGTGTTTTCACTGCAAATACAGGTGGTGGTATAGACACGTTGATGGTGTCAATCCCAAACAAAAGGGTCTAATGTCCCAAATTTCATGAAAACCCTTTTATACCACTAGGGATCTTGATCAATTTATCCCAGGTGGGTAGTGGTATCCCGAGTGATAAAAAACAAGAAACAGGTTTGTAAAACTTCCTTTATTGGCTTCCCGATATTTTTCGCTAATTTTTTCAGGCTTTTTGGCTGGGCTTTTCGTGCTCCTTTTCCCAAATCAAGGGTTAAAGAGTAGTTTTTGTTGATGTCCAAATTTTGCCAAAAATCTACCCCGCCAAACATTTTTTGCATCTAAAAAATTCTGCCCTTTCCGCGCCAAATCTGGCAGGAAATCATCACCTTTATTTTCTCCATCAAAAAACCCTGATCAGGAGGAGGTTTGGGTTTTGTCTCGTGTTTTGAAAGTATAATCATAACAAGCATATGTAGATCAACATCAATTTCGCAGGTTTTGAAATTTTATAATGCGCAGAACTACCCTCTCCATGCTTTTTCCAAAAACAAATAATCCTTTTATAAACCCCCGACCCAAAATAGATGAGAAAAAATTTTTTTGGTGGGCATCAAAAACCAACATTTTTGTAGTCTATGCATGGAAAAATGTTTGTGCTTTATCTTTGTTCTCCAAAACTTGGGGTTTTAGTGCATCAACAAAATTATGCACTTTGGGGAAGGATGATTTGGGTCTAGTATTGACAAACCCAAAAATCCAAAAATAAACCCCTTTCCTCGTACCTGTTTCAAAAATATAATGAAAAAAATTTTTTTGGGGAAAAAATTGAAACCATTTGGCCCTTTGCTCCAAAAAGTTACTCAAAACCCAGCAAAAATGAATAAAAAGGGTGCAAAAAAGAGAGATAAAAAACCCTTTTCTAGCACCTCCTTCCAAAAAAAAAGAATATCAAAAAAATCTCCAAATTTTATTTTTTAAAAAATTTGTATTTTCCCAAAAAAGGGCCCAAAGGTAGTTGATGTGAGCAGAAGAGGGGATCGGGGGGAAGAAGGGATATGATTAAGAATTTGGGTTTATCATATGGT